>JAJIYU010008552.1:0-17857 GCA_030144865.1 Tinospora cordifolia | reverse complement strand
TTCATTTGTTTTGTGAAACATAATATGGATTCATTCTATTTCATAACATATGAAGTAATTAAGTCAAATTTATGCAGAGCTTGCTTTTACGTCATAATTTGGATGTGATGCGATAGTATTATTCACACACTTCTGGATGTGAAAGGCAAATCAAAAGATGGACTCAATGCTCGTAGAGATTTGGAATGCATGAATATTAGGACTAAGTTACATGTTGAGAAGCGAGGAGATCGATTATATTTACCTGCCGCAATGCACACTCTTTCAAAAGAAGATAAACAAATTTTTTGCAAAAAATTAGCAAATTTGAAATTACCTGACGGTTATAGGTCTAACATTGGAAATTGTGTGTTGATTAAAGAATGTAAGATACTTGGCTTGAAATCACATGATTGTCATTTATTAATGCAACAAATTTTGTCTTTTGCTTTGAGAGGAGTTCTAACAAATGGTCCAAGATATACAATTTCACGACTTTGTAGATTTTTTTAATGTACTGTGTGATAAGATCATTGATCGAAATTTTTTATTGGACTTGGGTGATTCAATAGCCAAACCTTGTGCATTTTTTAAAGGTTTTTTCCTCCATCTTTTTTTGATATTATGGTTCACTTAACAATTTACTTGAGATGAGAAGCTTCTTTAGGTGGACCAGTCCAATATCAGTGGATGTATCCATTTGAGAGGTAGAATATGTATCACTTTAATGTGTTTAACTACTTTATTATATATGTATCTTAGTCCATTGCTCACCAAATAATTGAATATACTAATTTTTGTGGTGTTTTAGATCCATGAAAGTGCTAAAGGGTTATGTTAAGAATCATGCACGACCATAGGGTTGTATAGCTAAACGATATCTTGCCAATGAGTGTACCGTATTTTGTAGCAAATATATAGAGAAAGCACGCGAGGTGGGGATTCGATCGATACGCAATAAAGATGAAGAAAATGAAATAGAATTGGAGGGTTATCCAATTCTTAGTAAAAAGAAAGTTGTGCTTCCGTCTAATATCTTAGATATTGCTCTCCATTATGTTTTATTAAATAGTTTAGAAGTTTAATCTTACATAGAGTAATTATATTGTTCTTATAATCCATATCATAAATTATGAATATCTGAGTGCTTCGTTCCAGTTGGAGCTAACTTTATGGTGTTTATTAGAATACACTTGAATGAACTTCAACATTCAGATAGAAGGTTATTAAGGAATGAACATTTGTTGTATAAAAGACACATGAATGAATTTAATAGATGGATTCGTGATAAGGTAAACAAGCATTTTTCAACATGCATTTCCATTTATCTTAGCAAAGTAGTACTCATTATATTCTTTTTGCAATATGATCAAATTAAGGAGCTTGTTGGACATAACAATGTTTCTAGTAAGCTAACATGGCTCACACTGGGGCCTAGGGAGCAAGTATTATCGTGTCAGGGATATGTAATAAACGCTCTCCGTTTTCATACAAAAGATGCATAGAAATCCCGACAAAATAGTGGTGTTTCAGTTGAAGCAATAGCTCTTTTAGGTCTAGTGCAAAAGATCAATCACAACAATATGGGAAAGTCACTTATTATGGAATCTTAAGAGATATCATAACTCTTGACTATCATACATTTCATGTGCCTATTTTTAAATGTGATTGGGCTAATATTATCAATGGTGTCAAGAAAGAAGAAGGATTTACATTAGTCAATCTTCATGAGGGGCAATCTCAATTTCACAAGGATCCATTTATTCTTGCATAACAAGCAAGCCAAGTTTTCTATTCTAGAGAAAATGAAACATCTAACTGGTATGTCATTTTGAGAGCTCCTCCAAGAGGTTTTCATGAGTTACAAGCATATAAGGAAAGTATAAACTTGATACATGAGCATATGAACATGCCAACATTTGGAGATGGAAACGTGGAACACTATGCTAGGATTAACCTAAATGGCACTATTTTGTGAATAATGGAAGCATTAAGTTATATACTATAACTCATTATTCGTTTTTCTTGATTAAATTTTGTGATATGATAGTTATTTATTGCATCTAAAGTAATTACTTAATTCTTTTTTCATTTTGTATCAACAGACATATTATATCTTTTATAGCTACTATGACAAAAAAGAAGACTTTAGAAGCGGGTGAAGTAAGTATTCGCTTTTCAGTTAATATCTTTTTCCTCGGGGCTACTATTATTCTTCTTTAGTACAAGGTATCTACTCTTTTGCGTTTATGATTTATAATGTTTGTTGATTACTAATAGTATAACCTTTGGTTTAAAATAAACAATGTTCATTACTATTACAGCTTTTGGTTTAAGATTAATAAACAATGTGAAATTTCATCTCTAGCTTTCACGTATATATATATATATACTTTAATTTTAGAAAAATTAATATATAGCTAGGTCTAGGTGTCCAATCCCCTAGTGGGGCTAAGTGTTCTATTGATCATATAAAATTATGCATAGTATCTTTTTTTATTTTGTTCTTATATGCCTTTGTTAGATATATATTGAGTTGCATGAACTATTACAATTGCTCTTTAGCTCTTATTCTTATTTGTTTAAAAAAAATTAATCTAATTAACTTCATTGGTTTCTTAATGTAGGTATATATAAAGATTGGAACAATGGAGAGCTTGAGTTTATATGTTTGGATTGTGTATCAAGATGAGAAGTGATAATCCTTCAAAAAGAATTTTTGCTTAAGAACTTTTTTATTTTTATTTATTAGGATTAATTAATAACAACAAGTAGTATAATAATAATTATATTACACTTTTTGATAGATTGTATATATATGTTTGGCATTATGAAATTTTTTATTCTTAAGTGATACTAAATGAGCCATTTAAAATGATAGGACAAATATTTAATAATGTTTATTTAATATTATGAATTTGATACAGGTAAATATATGCAATATATATTGTATTAAAATAATTTTACCATTAAAAAAATTAAAACATTTCACAACGTTCGATTTTCGTTGTAAGATAAATGATATAACAACATGTAGATGATTGTTGTTGAAAGGTTAAAAGGGTAAGGTTTTTCACAAAGTTCGCCTGTTGTTATAACACGTCTACAACAACAGGCATTATGATCGTTGTCAAATATGTGTTAAAAGATCGAAGCATTTAACAACGTGTGAACGTTGTTGTAACCTCAGCTTTAGAACGATACACAACGCATTACAAAAACATGCACTTGACCATTATTAAAGGTTAGGTTTTTCACAACGTGCGCCTGTTGTTATAACATCTATACAACAACAGACATTGTAACCATTGTCGAATATGTGTTAAAAAATTGAATCATTTAACAATGGGTGAATGTTGTGATAACCTCACTGTCAGACCAATACACAACGCTTTACAACAACAGGCTCATGACCATTGTTAAAAGTAGTCGGTCATTTAACAACACCCTGATCAACAACATCACCATGAACGTTGTCGTATGGTTATAACAATGAACATTGTACGTTGTTGTAGGTGCGATTTCTTGTAGTGTGTGTGATCTTGGACTACCATCTCACTTGCATTAGAATTAATTATGATTTCTTTTAATAAAAATGGACAACATAAGAGTAATGGACTTCTAAAAACAAAGAAAAAGAACTTCTAAAAACACTTACAGTAATGTGTTTTTTGAAAGTGAACTTCTAAAAATAGAGTACTCTTCTTTGTTAGTATATTTTTAAAATGAAAATAATTGCAATTAATCTAAATGTTTATGATTTGGTAGTCTGATCACGATCATAGTGAGAGAGAGAAATAGAGAGATAAACCTAGTTGTAATAGAGCTTAAGACCATGCCATCATAGATCTCGTAGTCCTCCAGAATAATATGATATTTGTTTGATCTTGCTCAATTTATACTTCACGATCAAGATCAAAACAATTTTTAGAAGCACAAAAAATAGGCAAAAACCTTACAAGTTTCTGAAAGAAAAAATTGAAACCCTAAAAGATTTAACATATAGAGAGACAAAGATTTAGAGATTGAGATCAAGCCTGTGTGAAGAAAATCAGAAGATTGTTCTTCAAAACCAGAAGATTGTGGTACGCAGGCGAAGGAGAAGCTCGAGGATGGTGATCAACAAAGCTGCTCACAAAGCGAAGGATAAGCTCCACGAACTTGCTGCTTGCGAGGAAAAGTGAAGCTCAATAAACTTGCTGCTTGCAAGGGAAGTTGAAGCTCAACAAAGTCATGACGAATTGAAGGTGAAACTCGAAGATGGTGATCGACAAAGATGCTCACGAAAGCGGAGGTGAAGCTCAACGAACTTGCTACTTGCGAGGGAAGGTAAAGCTCAACAAAGTCAAGACGAATTGAAGGTGAAGCTTGAAAGCTGCTTTGGCGAGGCAAAGGTGAAGCTCGAAAGCTATTTTGCCGAAGCGAAGGTGAAGCTCAGAGGAGAAGAATGAATAGTTGGTGAGGCGAAGATGAAGCTACTTTACCATTTATTTCTTTTCTTTTTTTTTTAACTTACAAATTTTTTGACGATTGAAAATGTTTTTCTTCATTCCTTTCAATAAGAAATCAACTTCCTAGAATAGAAATTGGATTCCTTCCTATGTGGATAGAATTGGAGAAAAAGAAGTCGGAGTAAAGAAAAAAAAATTATTTGTGGCATAATATTGTCTATTATTCACTAATGTTTTTATAACTCAATGCATATATTTTTGTTTTGTTATGCACGATAGAAAAAGGTTGCCACTAAAAAAATTTTTAATGTCACTTAGCTTGTCTCTCACAAATAATTTGTTATAAGAACCTACTTTTCTTGGAGTGGATTCTTTTGAGACTGCTAGTAATTAATGACAACACACTTGGATCATATGGACACGACTGGGAAAAGAAATTGAGCATGGGTCTCACTTTGCACAGAGAGACACGCCAACTCAACTCCAGTAATATGACCCAAACTAACACCAAGCCCAATCATTCTATGAGATGACCCAAGTAGCTCGATGACTACAATTAGCTTAACAATTGTGACAACCCATATTTTGATACACAAAAATATTCGGGTCTGACATATGTATTTTCTGAAATTTTTAATGGAAATACAAGGATTTACCTCAATTTTCTCAATTTTATATTATTTATTGAAGAAAAATGAGAAAAATAGGAAAAAATGCAAATTTGACGAGAAAATATGTGAAATTAGAAGGAAAATGTATTTTTTTAAGGAAAATAATTTTTGGGACTGATTGTTGAATTTTAGAATTTTTATGGAATTTTTAGAGTAATTAACTAAATTTTTGGGAGAAAAATCTAATTTTTGGTGAATTATTTAATTTTTGAGAAAATAATTATACAAATGATAAAAATTGGTGCATAAATGAAATTTTTGGATAAGAAATGATGATTAGATCATTTTTAATGATTTTAGAAAAAAATAATTTACGGATATATATACATACATACATATGTATATATATATGTGTGTGTGTGTGTGTGTGTGTGTGTGTGTGTGTGTGTGTGTGTGAAAATTGGGGGGAAAACAAAACAAATGAAAAAAAAATATTTGGGGGCCTGGGACCCAGGAGCTTGGCCTGGGCGGTCTAGGCCCGCAGCGGGCTCGGGCCGCAGAGGTTAGGCCCGGGTGCTAAGCGCCCGGGCCTGGCGCATGGGCCGGCCCATGCACCCCCCTCCCCCTGTTTCCTTCTGCTCCCCTGGTTTTCTCTTCTTTCTTGGCGGAAAAACAGCTGCTACCAACTGTTTTTGGCCCCCGATTTTTGCCACTTTAACAGCTCCGCCGAGCAGAATTCAAGCAGAAGACAAATGTCCACCATATAGGCAACCCAACGAGCAATGTAGGAGGCCACGTGGCGAGCTCATTGCCAAGCATGAAGAGCCCAAATCATGCAACAAAACCATCTTTCTTTGCTAGATTTTTCATGCTTGAACGACCAGATTTTCACAAGCTCCGTTCTCCTTCGTCCTACCACCATTTTGGACGTTCTTGTACTTGTTAAAAAACCCTCAGGCTCCTCTTCAAGTTCCTGCAAGCCTCGGCCACCATTGCACGACAAAAACAGCTGGGAAAACACGCTGTCCAACACTTGAAAACCCAGAAAACTGAAACTACATCTTGATCTGAACTTCGTGGAACTTGTTCACCATCCATCCGAGGTCAGTTTTGAATGTATTATAGCTTGTTGAAAAGGTTGAAACGTCTACTTTAACTTTCCTTTCATGTGAAATAGCAAATAAATGGTGAAACTATGTCAAAAATAGGGCCAAAGTAGACTGCTCACCCACTATGACAACAATTTTCAGAAAAGTAGTGTTGGAGGCAACTTTGGACCACCAGTTGAAGTGGATAAGAGCATCGGATCAAATCGAACTTTGGAGTGATTAAAGCTCACTTTGAGGACTAAAAGAAGGTATAAGTTTTGAACCATAACCCTTTGTAAATACGATATTTATCATGCTTGCCAATATGCCTTGTTGGTTAGGTGTTGTGGACTTAGAAAAATTTTCAGAACATCCTCATGCACACCATGTTTTGGAGTGATGTTTGAGAGCAACTATGAGTAGGCTTCCTTACTGTTTTAAGTGAGACTTATTTAATCAGGATTCCAGGGCCTAAACTCTTGCAAAAATAGTAAGGAATGGCCTCGGATTAGTATTGGGACCTAGGATAAATAAGCACTCAAAAACCATAGGGGATTAAACCATACAATAATCTGTTACATGAACAGAAAAGTAAGGGATTATTTGACTGGCCAAATGAAGGAAATTTAAGCTGAAGTTTAGTGGAGAAGTCCATGGAAATGTCAATGGTGTGTCTGCCAAATTTCGGGGCATTCTGAAATTGGGAAGTAGGTTAGTTAATCCACTAAGTGACTGCCTGTCACAGGGTATACGGGATTCTTATAATCCCTGTTATTACACCTAGAAACCCTAGTAAATGTCGTTCAAATATCACGAAATAATATTTTAGTGAAAGCTTAGACAAAATAGATCAAATTCGAGAAGTTCTACACAAATCCAACGGTTGGATTGATCACAAAAAATTTGGAAAATCTACTGCCAAGAAGTGTGAACCCAGAAGTCCCTGTGATTCAACTGAAAATTCGGAGATTAAATTAGATAGGCAAACCTCTGTGGATTGGGTTGAAATTTGGTGGAGTTATTTCAAAGTATGTCTAGTTTATGTCTACCAAATTTCAGAGCAATATAATATGGATAAGTGGTTTAAATTAGGCAAACAGTCACTATTTGTCATACAAAAGCCTAGAACACATAGTCCCTGAAATCTTAGACAAAAATACTATCAAATGAAGTCATAAAATCATGATTTAAAATTATAGGAAAGTTTAAGGGAGTCTAGAACAGATCTAGAGAATTTGATGCAAATCCGATGTACAGATTGCCCGCAGAAAAATTGAAAAAATTGTTGTGCAGTTAGGGCCTTAAGCTAAAAATGTGACTAAGTGTTGGGATTTGAGATTTTGGACCAATTTTGGCCCTTTTGACCCAATCTTGACCGAATGGCCTAAGTTGACCCAATTTGGGCACAAATTGACCTAAGATAACTAGGATGATCGCATTGACCAGAGTTAACTAGGTTTAACCGATTGACCAAAATGACAGTGATATTAGATTTTGGGCCACTGTACGGATAGAATTGAGATTGAGTTTTGATTGATGCAGATTCGAGAGGTATAGCGGGGCTAGGCCAATTGTCAACGGGACATCAGTGCATAGGACCCGAGGTGAGTAGTTTGATTCAGGTGTTTCTATGACTTTTATTCCTTGCATAAAACTTGTATGAAATAATATGGTTTGAATGGTTTCACAGGACTTAGATACATCTGGTTGATTTTGAGATATGTAGATGTACACGGGTAGGGAGACCAGAGGCTCGAGGTCCGAGCGTGAAGTCAGGGTATATGATGAGATGAGACTCGAGGTCCAAGCGTGGGGTTAGGGTGTGTGATTAACATGCCTAGCTTTAGACCCGCTCGAGTAATGGCACTTGAGGACCGATCGCGGCGTTAGGGTACTCGAGGGGTACGCCTTGATTACGACCCGCTCAAGTGGCCAATACGTCTGACCTACAATTCGCTTGAGCGATGACCATAGCTTGGGTTTTGTTGAGCTAACCTAGCCTAAATATGTTTTTAACTGGCATGAATTTAAGATGGTTTTTTTTAAACTGTTGCACTATTTATAACTGTTTTCATACTATGTCATGCTTTCGAATGTCACATCATGTTATTGCTCATGCATACATACATTGTTTTGGAATATTGGTTATGGTTGACATGCTGATCTTTCTACTCACAGAGCCACATGGATTTTAGGCTACTACTCTATTACCATTTCAGGTTCTTCAGTGGCGGACAAGGAAAAAGGTGTAGTGATTGCCTGATTCTCTGACGACTCCTGTCTTAGTTTCTTTTTGGTTTTCTCCTTTTCATTTGAGGTTGGTCATTAATGTACTAGTCTTAAATGGTTAAATATGTATTTTGAACAAAACTAATGTAAATGAAATGCTTCTGCTTTAGTTGTTGCTTGCTTTTACTTTTAAGTGTTCCTGTTATTCTGATATCATCTGATTGTTTGAGATTTAGAAAGGGATTAACAGTGGTCGGGCGAACTCGACTTAGTGAGAGGGTTCGTCATGCTACTGTGCTGGTCGGGCCGCCCTTGGCTTAGAGAAGGGGTCCCAACAACAATAGACTCGAATATTTCATTAGTTGATTTTAGGCTGAGATGTTGACAAATTTCACAAATCTCCTTCAATTATATATGATTGTTATCTAGGGTTAAGCTTGTATATATTCTTAGCCATATTGATTAATGAAGGACAAAAAAGAAATGATTTTCTTACATTTTTATCCTTTTTCTTGTCTTGTTCGTTCCTTTCTATTTTCCCTTGTGGTTAATTTTTCATTTTTCTGTCTTAAACATAGACACTATTGACATTGTTTGACAATCATTTTAGAATTTCACACACACATGTATAGCACCACTTAATTAAATGTCTTAAGAATCAAGATGAGATTTTCAAATCTGTTTGTTGTTGCGTCATAAATGAGACAAGAGAGAGATAATATTAATAGTGGTGTGGAAGGCAAAGATTGCTTTATGAGTTGCGCTCTGTAACGAGAAAAAGAAAAAGACTTCTTACTTGTAGTTGCAGTCTTATAATTGTCATTTGTTTCTCTCTTCTTCCAATGCTAGAGATTAGCTAACTTCAGAGAGAGAGAGAAATCAAGGATCGGAATATCCAATCTGTTGCTTTCATTGTTTATCAATCCCCCTCTGTTTTGCCCATCTGTCTTCTTTCCCATTATAGAACTCACTCTCGCCTTCCTTAATTTTTAGTACTAGTACTGGTAGTTCTCTCTCTCTCCCACGCTTTTTATATCTCTCGCTCATTTATTGTTACCACTAAACAATTCCCCTTAAATGGAATTCTCACCTGCCCACTCATTTACTTTCTTCTTCTTTCTCACTCTATATTTACTTGCCGTCCCCAAGCTCAAGATCAGATGGGAAACGAGAAAGTTTGAGTTTGTAGTTTCACTTGGGTTTTTCAAAGAGTTTCTTACAGATTTCATTGGCATTCTGTCCACCTCCAACTAATATGCGCTTTTTTTTCCCTCTTTAATTTTCTTATGCTCATTGATCTCTTTCTCCTTGGTGGGAGGTGGGCATATTGCCAATACAGTTCTGTTGGTTTCTCTTTGTAAAACTCATGTGATTGATGATTTCCAACCACATTTCATCTCCTTATCTTGAACACCATAAATTTTATTGTTTCAGAGGCTAAAATCTCAAATCTTATGCTTTTTAATGCATGCATGGCTGTACTGACTGGCTTCTCATCATATCTTATATATATATATATATGTTGCTTGCTTTAAAAGCTACCTAGTTTGAGTTCTTCATGGACACCTTTTATGCAATGTTTCTTTCGTTCATATGTAGTGTTGCGGGTGTTTCTAGTACTAAATGGCTAGATTCATGTTATCAGGGAGTTTTCGGAAGTCCTTACAAGCTTTTTGTGTGTCGTTGATGTGCTTCTTGGTAGTCTTTTACCGCATTATTTTGATTCTCTTTGATGATCAAGATCTTCATTTTCTAATAAAAAGAAAGAGAGGAAGAAAACCTTCTTTTCGTTAATCTATGTAGTGTCACTGGGTAAAGTATGAACATACACAAGCACCAACAATTGGTAACGGTTTTCTATTTGAGAGAAGCATATATAATGTTGGCTTGTAATATTCTGTTCTTATCTTTGTTACCATGTTGCTGGTTGATCTTCTTCATATGTACAAGAAGAAAAATATATAGATAAAAAAGAAAAAGATGAAAAATGCGTGGTCACGATCATGTTTGTAACCTAAAGTTGTTCTGGTTTGAGCCCATCATTCCAAGCCAGCAGCTCCTTCTGTTTTATTATTGTTAGGGATCTGATAAACTTGAGCTCAATGCAACCTCGAACTTATGTGTGTTTTAACTGAACTCTTTTTTTTTTTTAATGAATTATATTTACACATAATGTATTCTGAAAATTTACTTTAATAGAAAAAAAAAAAAGAACTTTTCAGCGTTGATACAAAGTAGAAGCAGCTTGATTGGTACATCTTCAATTTCATCCTCACCTTAATCACTTTCTTTTATCTCTGTGTCTTCCCATTTGTAGTGTGGGAACTGGAAAAGTGTCATTGGAAGATGTTGAACCACACTGGGCATATGTAACTTGATATGATCTCATGTGGATGGTGTGCTGAGTTCTGAAGCCAGTGAGAGGAGAAATAGAAGGAACAGTACTGGAGATTGTGGGACCAAGCATGTCGGGTTGCAGATAGAAAACCTTCTTGATGATAAATATGTAGATGCTTCTGATGACCAACTCACCTATCTTTATAACTTTTTCTTTTTCAAAATTGGTTATGCTTTAGGGGTAATTTTCTTTTTCCTAATCTTGACTAATTGCAATTACAGCAGACCGTTTCTTATGAGACAAGGTAGATGAATCCATGTAAAGAATAATTGAATTGAACCCCAGGCTCCCTTTTTTTTTTTTGAACTTTTAAAATACCTATATATTTATTAAAATATATTTGTTTTATGTTAAAATTTATGCCCCACTGCGCCTTATGATTCAGCTGTCTTCTTTTTTTTTAACCTCAACAATAAACAAATTAAACTAGATCAAAAAAATTATTTTCTAATATATTTGAACAATGTTATGGTTGGATCAAGGATAATATAGGATTTAATAGTAAGTATAGAGCAGACGACTTATATAAGTTATTGATCGATGAGGTTTATTTAGCCGCGGTGTATTTTTCGAAAATTGGGGCTAGCTTGGACTGTAGTTTGGATATTACAATTACGTTATATAGAGGGCAACTGTAGATCAATATAATAAAAATTAAAATTAGAGGGGGAGGGCTTTTTTACTATTTCTCGAATTGAAAATAAAAAAGATAGGGTGCTCTTAATGGGTGGAGTGATGCATGGCAGTTCAGCAGCATGCGGAAGCGTGACATTGAGGAAATTGCCTATTTCATTTGAAAGTTTGGCTTTATTGTATAACTTTCGCCAAACAATATCAAAATGGCTACCTGAAAGAATCTCATTTCTTTATTTTTTGAAGCTTCAATGAACTATGCTACAATAATAATAATAATAATAATAATAATAATAATAATAATATTAATAATAATAAGTAGAAGAAGAAGAAAAAAGAAAGAAAAGACATGCTTCTGAAGCTACCTGCGCCACCAGCTTTTCAACTTTTCCAAAATGATAACTTTTTTCTGAATAGTTTTTTTACAACAAAAATAATAAAAATTTTTTATTATAATTGTTTTCTAAACTATACAATTTATTTTTTATTTCTTTGAATTCTCAGATGTAAAAAATTACATACAAATTAGAAGGGCCCTTGTGTATCTTGTCCAATGAAATCTTACTTTGTAAGGCTGTAAAATTATTTGTTACTAGCTTTTTATCTTTTACTGTCTTTGCCATAAAATATTCATTAACTTAGTCTTTAGAACTAGTATATTTTTTATGTGAAAAAAAAATTGTTTGGAGTGTTGAATAAAATAAAGTTATTTTTAAAGAATATCATGGATTAAAATTATGATGACTTCATCATTTATATTAATTTCTTTCAAAATATTTTGGAGAAATATTGCAAAATGTGATTTTTGGACGAGAAATACATGATTTTTTTGGGAAAATATAATTTTTGAAAAACATAATGTAAATAATGGGGAAAAAATATGATTTTGGAAGGAAATATGCAAATTATAAAGGAAAAATACAAATTTTTGAAAAAAATATTTGGTTTTTGGAAAAATGTGTGAATATTTAGAAAAATATTTAAAGAAATTTGAATTTTAGTTATATTTAAGAATTTGAGGAAAAATGAGGGGCAAATTTAACATTTTGAAAAAAATCTTAAAAAAAGGGTGGATGAAAAACAAAGAGAGGATGAAACACAAGTTCTTAACCAGGACGGTAGTGGAAACTTTCAACAACCAGCTGGACATCTACATGTTCATTCGTAGACAAACAAGAGCATGAGGTGTCAGTATGTGTTGCCACTTATTAATATGTATATATATATGACCACCATGTATCCAATGGAGAGCAATTTGACGAGAAAATCTCGTGCAAAAGTGGCATAATAGGAGTGTCCACTCACAGTCTAACATATGATTTTTGGAGCAACTTGATGAGGGTCGTAGCAAAAGGAAGGTGAGTAAGAACTTTGTTATCATAGTAGGGTCTAAAAATGAGAAGTGAAGAAAGGAAAATGTCATTAGATGCTTAAGGAACAAATATCTTAACAAGTGAGAACAAAGGTCCTAAGGGAAACTAGTTGTTTAGGTAATACAAGGATAAACAATCTGATTAGCTTATGTTCCTAACATTTAAGATGTTGTGCGTTTGTTGAGCCTAGTTGCCTATGATTGTGGCATGCACAATATCATGGAATTAATTATAATGTATAAGATATTTGTATCATTTTTGGTAGAATCGCATTCAATATTATACTAATATGTTAATTGAATTTACTTATTGGCATTTTGCATATGTATGCATAAATGTTTTAGCATATATGTTCAATGTAGACTATCACTCACTAAGTCACGTTGAACTAGGCTTACTATTCACTTTATTTTTCAAAAAAATCGAGTTTAGACAAGGGGAAGGCAATTGATGACATAGAGTGTATTTAAGTTTATATTGTAATTGCTTCTTTTATTGTGTTTTTAATTCTTGTTATAGGTCATTTTGCAGATTGTCTTACTTTATTTTGTAACCTTGTTGTATCCAACCTACTAATATACTCTCAACAACACTTGTAATATTTTAGGTATTGTTAGATTTATCATTTTTTTTATTTAGTTTGATATTCAATAGGAACAACTTAGCTTTAATTTAATACGTCAAGGTGTGAAAATGGCTCATTGGGTTGCGATGTCAATTGGACCATCCTTGAGATTGGAATACCTCTCAACAGAAGTGGGTATAAGAGACATTTTTTTTGGTATAGAGTATGATTTTTTACATGAGCTGGTAAGCTCAAAAGCCCAAATATCCCATTATAGAATTGAAGTGTTGGCCATACAAAAAGGAGTTGGGGATTGAGAATTTCAAAGCCTCGAGATAGAAGCTCGAGGGTAAGCTTATCTTTGAGTATATTATGAAATCCTAGGAAGGTGGTCTACTTAAAATTTTTAGGAGAGTAATGACTAATTTAATATTGTAGACCGAAATGTCACCAAAAAGAGGAGAACTTAAGATAGATGAAAGAGAGTCATCCTCTCAAACAATACCAGAGCCTATAACAATTAAGAGGCTTGAGAAAATGCTTAAGGCCCATAGCAATTTCCTTCAAACTTAGAATGAGGTTCTCTAAGCTAAAAATGTTGCATTGCAAGAACATATGAATAGAATGGAAGAAGAAACGAGGCAACAATCTATGTTGATTCCCTTAGTTGACTAGCAACCGTAGTACTAGTAAAACCATTTTAGAAAGAAGTACCTCAACCCCATGCCACTAAACTTCTTGCACACTCTACCAAGTTATGAAAAAAGTTTGTAAGTCTATAACCTAAGGAGTTTTGAGGACGAGTTAGTTTACACATTGCAAAAGATTGGTGAATGAATATCAAGAAAAATACTGAGAGTCTCCAATTGGAGGAAGAGATGCAAGTGAGGTTCTCACACATGCTAAGATTAGCAAACAGATGATGGAGATCCATTACTATTGTTGAGGGTCTTTCTAACACTCTAGAATCTTGATTCACAATTAGTTCAAAATTAACCCTAATCAACCAAAAAATCAATCGCACTCAACTGGAACCAAACACAGTTAAAACATGTTAAATTGACAAAAGTAACGTATGAATCAAGGAACTTTAAAAATTTATTTTGAGGTCAAAATGGTGGAATTAAGTAATGAGTACCATGTTGAAATGCTTAGGAGACTAAAAGGATTCAAAAAAATACATACCACAATGTAGCATACTGCACAACCCAAACGATGGCATAGGCAACGCACTACATCATATTGCAAGGCACTACACTACATATAATGGTCCTCTACAATTAGCATGGTCAAGTAGCCATGTTTGCACCCTATTTGTCATCACCCTAGTGATCAATACCATGGATACCATACACCAACTTGTAAAGGGGACTTAGTTATTCACAATTATACCCAAATCACATGCTCATACTTGTCCGCGTGCTCACAATCATGGGCAAAAGTTGGTCATGCCACCATGATCATGAGCTCCCATGAATATTGTTTCTCACTAACTAGCATTAAATGTTCTCTCATCTTCTCCAAGCAATCCAACATGCCTCCATGAGTAGCTAAGCTCCACCATGCACCTATGGAGAGCCACCATGACCCTCTCCACCAACCCTACGAAGTCTATACCCTCCCCCTTGTCTATAAATTAGATTAAGATGAATTGATCTCACTCTTCAGCAAATTCCTTGTGTGAGGTGAAGTGTGTGTATGAGTGTGAAATTCGTGAGAGGCTGTAGACAATGTAGATTTTAGTGGTATGAGACCCTTTGTGAGTAAACCTAACATTTCCTTCAATTTTATTTCCATACACACATGAAATCAATACTAGTCACACACTTTCTTATATTTGTCATGTGTTTTCCCATCCTCTTTAAGTGAAATATATGGGAAACCTACACTAAATGACACACTACTTAACATATCAATAAAAAGTGGCCATTGCCACAAGTACAATGCCCCAAGAATACCCAAATCTATGAAGGATAGTTCCAAAACTAACCTCTCAAAAATAAATAGTTGTTCACTCAAAAATTTAAGATTTGAGACCTTATAACCATCCATTTTTTGGCACGTTTTTGAACTTAATCTTGACAACATTATTTTATGGACCATATACTTTTAGAGTGTACTCAAACCCATCTTTGAACTATCACAAGAATGGTAAAAAATGATGACTGAGGAAGGAGAATTGAACACAGAAAGTTAAGTCGTTTACATGGTAGCATAATTACTATCATGTGATGTCTCATTGGCAAAAATGTGATATCTTGACCATAAAACCCATAACATCTTGGATCTTAACCCTTGTAGCATGATAGAGCTCTAAGAGAGATGAATAATGTGAACCTAAGAACATGCAAAACTAATACCCGGATGTCCTGAACTGAGCTTGAGGAACAACACTACTCTCTACACAAAAACACCACATTGCATCATTCCCTGCACATTGCTGTAATATAGTGCAACGTGTTGCACTATATTGCAGGAAGCAACACTAAGAATTCATAGATTGTGCAATTCTCTTCTATTTTTTTTTTTTTGGTTTCGGACATGCACACCAACATTTTGGGATTCAAAAGAGCAATTCCAGAGAGCAAAATTGAACTTTTTGCATACATTAGGACTTGAGTTTTAAGTATATGACTTGGTTTGGTACATGTACACTAAGAACTAGTAATTATATACACAAGTAAAATTAAAATGTGCCAAATGAGGCATAGCAATTGAAAGGAACTTGATGTTTTTAATGGATTGAAATTGAGGTGGATATGAGTTTTGATTTACATACTTTTAACAATATTTGCATGCATATGATACATGAAATGGCCTAAGTGGAAATTTAAAATACCTCATTGATTATCATATGATAAGACACCTAAGTTTGAATTGGAATATGTGATATGATGATGATATAATTGATTTGTATATTACATGCTATGTTCGCATGCATGAGACCATGGTAGATTTAGAACACCCAAATGAGATGGAGTGGGATGCGCATGAGATAATAAGGCATGTACGTATATGGTTGGAAAAATGGGTGTGATCACATGTACAAAAATGATTTTGCCTCACTTATCTTCCCAATCCATGAGACCAACAAACATAAAAATGCACAACCCTTGACACCAATGATGTTACTGCAAGGGTTACTTGGTCAGGGGTGCAAGAATCACTTAGGATCTACAACTATACCTTGACCAACTAAAAACCACTCGATGTTTGTATCGACTGATGTATTAAAATGATTGCATGTATGAGGAATTTGTCTATGTCGTTAGATTGATTGTAGATTTAAATGATCTACTAGACTCGTAGAGCTCACTCCTTTCATGTTTTGTAGATGGAAGTACCCTCTAAAGAAATCATGTCCATTGTCTTTGAGTCAATATCTTTTTGTTATTGTTATAATGCATAAAACAATTAATCATATTATAATTTTTATATGCCCTAGAAGAAAAGGGTAACAAACTTGATGGGGTTTACTTGAAAAGGGCAGCCTTTGAATAGTTTATTCGTGATTCATGGTCATGAAATGTTTTTAGCTATGGAAATGAATGACATTTAAATTTGTTTAATCTTGATGGAAAATGATTTGAAAGTTGATAACTTGTACGTATCCTAGTGGTTAATGTAGATGAATCGAGAAAGTATAAGATAGGAAATGAATGGAATGAAAGAAAGAATAGTAACAACTTTCCTTCTGGGTTTTCAATTTGACATGAAGTTTTAAATAAACTTTAAAATGTTTTTCGTTGCAAAGATAAATGTTTACATATAACTCCAAAAGATGTTTTCAAACTTTTAAATTGTTTTAAGTAACAAACTGACCAGAAACATGATGACCAAAGATGGGGTGTTATAGACATCACCACATGGACCCAATTTCACGAGCTAATCATGGAAACCTACGTGCTTGCTGTAGTACCCAAAAATTCATAAAATTTATAAAATAAATGATATAATAAAAATTGATTTAATATCATAAATAAGTCTCATAATGTAATGACCCGCATTTTTGGACATTGAGTCAACGGGTTCGACATATATTTTCATGTATGAATTAATAAATTATAAAGAAAAATACATAATTTTATGGTAATTGTATTAATTTATGAGTGTATTAAATAAAAAAATAAAAAAATGGTAATAATATTAATAATAATTAATATTCATAGTGGGAGCTTAATAGGAAAAAAAAGAATGAAATGAATTAATTGTTGCATATATATATATATATGAAAAATTAAAATAAAAATAAAATAAAGATAGGTGAGTTGATGAGATAATGGTTGCATGTCGTGAAAAGAAAATATAAAAGATAAAAAAAGAGAACAAAAATGTGGAGATAAGATGAGGAGAAAAAAGTTATCATAACATTAAATGATGGTGGGACCTACCCCAAACCAAAAACCTATAAATAGGATTTGTTAGGTTTCTCTCAATTGGCAATGTTTGGTGCACATCAGTTCCTGTCACTTGTAATAATCAAATCAGTGCTAAACAGTTTATTTTTTCCTGCCTTGTGTCAAAACAGAA
>JAJIYU010008551.1:0-17874 GCA_030144865.1 Tinospora cordifolia | reverse complement strand
CAATATTATTGATCAATACGACATTTTTCAAATATGCTAAAATAAATAAATAAATAAATGAATAAATAAATTTATTACATTTTTTGTCATTCATGCCTTTCCTCATAATGGCCAACGTTTGTTGACTAAGATTCTTTAACACGTGATTATAGTCAAAATTTTGATATTACAACACTTAAAATTTGTGGTTGTTACAATAGGGCTAGAGGAAATGGGTGGGCTCTGGATTTTTCTTTCGCTTCTTGTAAATATGGTTTTGCAGCTTTCTTTAGGATTGAGTTGAGTGTTACTAGGAAAAGAGCCTCATTGATGACTGGAGAATTCTTACGCTAATTGTCTCACTCGATTCTCAAGACTTTTCACAGTTGCATTCATGTTTCCCATTTAAACTTCTAATCCTCAGATTCTACTATCATTTTTATCAATCCTACCAGCCAATTCTTTAAAGAACCAGGCCTGCATATTCATCATCTCGTCCAGCTTGTCCTCCAACGATGGTTTCTTTTCAAGCATGCTTTGCTGAGGGACATAACCTGGTGGGGCTTGTTGAACAATTTTATTATTTGCACAGGAGAAATTTTCATGGTTTTGAATCCCCAAATGATAATATTGAGGCACATTGTTCATTTGTTGTTGCCCTTGATAGTTGTTGGAGTGGTTCAATGCATTCAACTGCTTTATAAATGCTTGTTCAGTAAAGGGAACTCCGTGTGCTTCATCCATAGATAAGATTGCATGAGTTTGAGGAACCTGAAAATGTCCACTACCAATCTTCTCAACCCATGAATTCATTGGATGGGTCATAGAGGATATATGTGCTTTTAGAGCTGTAATCTCATCCACCTCATGTATTCCAACCCTTTTTACTGAACCTCTCTCTATTCCATAGCCATAAGCATTTGCTATCATATCTTCAATGATTTGAGTGGCCTTTGTAGTAGACTTTCCCATTAAAGAACCTCCCGTTGCTGAATCAACTAAAGGCTCTAGTAGGTGGTGTTAAACTACTATAGAACATCTAAATTTGGAGCTATGGAAGATAACCATGCTGAGGGCATCTTCTTATTAAGTCTTTAAACCTCTCCCAAGCTTCATAAAGAGATTCAAAATATGATTGCTTGAATGAAATGATTTCACCCCTAAGTTGATCAACTTTAGTTGGAGTGAAATATTTCTATAGAAACTTCTGTCCCATTTCTTCTCAAGTGGTGATGCTACCCGATAAGAGAGTTTGCAACCACGTCCTTGCCTTATCCCTTAGAGAGAAGGGAAAAAGCCTTAACCTTAGTTGATCCTAAGTCACACTATTCATTTTAACTATGTCATCGATGTCCATGAATGAGGTCAGGTGTGCCATTGGATCATCTGTTGCCAAACCCCCAAACAATTGTTGTTGGACCACTGTAATCAGGGAGGGCTTCAGTTCAAAGTTGTTGGAATTGATAGTTGTTCTTGCAATTTTGGAGTAATTATTATTAAGCACGTGCTTGAAAAAGTCCTGGAGTGGTGCTTTATCGTCAATACCAACTGCAGATCTACTGCTCTCAACCATATTAGATCTATGACCCCGAACTTCCAGTTGAAATTGCCTTAATGTCTTTTTTTTATAAGTCAGGATCACTCAACTCATCAACAACCTGAAACACCACAAGCAAAGAAAACAGATCAAGTGTAGCCAAAGGATTAAATAATAAAAAGAATATAATATACAAAAATAAAAAAAATAAAAAATTGTCTTACTTAAGATTTAACCAAATTCAATTGGTTCTAAAATTATTATGCAACTTTCCCCAGCAACGGAGCCAAAAACTTGTTGAGACCACTGCAAGTATACAAGATCGCAATAATAATACATAGTAAGAAATCAGATATCGTCTTCAGGGAATAGTATATGGCTAATAATCCTAAATCCCAATCTAATATTAGTATCAATTTTAGTAAGGCTAGAAATCAAATGAGAATTTTGTAAACTCAGTTCAAATAAAAAAGTAAGCGAATACTGGATTTGAAAACTATGTTAATGAAGTTTTTAGGATTGTAAAATCCAATGTGATCCCCCTTAATTCCTATTTTAATTAATTTAATTCCTAATTTATAGGTTATGGCACTTTCACTTAAACCCGCTCCTAAGGCACCTTAATAGCTATTAGCCAAATTGCGTACTATCCCCTCCTGAGGAGTGCAGTCAACAGCCTAATACATTAAAATCATAATTCATGTGCAACTTCCTACAGAATTAATGACCTCCTAGTTCAATTGATTGTTCTAGGTCTGTACTTTGATTATCCAACCATTAAACCTCTCTACCGAGTTAGCTTAATAGTCTCCGATCATTCTATCTATGGCTAGTAAATAAAAAACATTAAGAACACAAAATAGAAAATAGAATTTCAAAATAAATTAATTAAAATTCTGAATCAAGGGTTCTTAAAATCAAAATTACACTCTAGAATAAAAGTGTTCAGCCGAACATTGTGTAGAGATTACAAATCAATGAATTAAACAAATAGAAGATCATATTAAAGTCTTGATCTCTGTCTTTGCGTTCTTCTCTGTCTTTTCTCTCCCTTTCACTTCTTGCTATCAAAAACCAATAATCCAAACTCTCTCAGCCCTAATACATGTATCTATTTATAATAGAACACTTAAACTCATCAAACACAACTTAAAAAACCTAAAAAATCAATTTCTAATCGCACTACCGTGATCATGGACTGCAGTAGTATCGCTCATCCAAAAACCCAACAAAACACGAATGTTTGTTAACTTTTGCTGCACTACAATGGTAGTGTAGCTTGATTTTGCTCTTACATCTTTTGCACACCATGCTACCACAGAAGTTGATCTTCTACGGAGATGATGCATGTATTTCTACACCTTTTTAAGCTTTTCCACTCTTTTCCCTTGTGTGTCTTTGAGTCCAATTATTCTAAATCTGCATAAACAATTAAAAACCTTCCTTAGGCATTAAATCACAAGTATAATTGAATAAAAACAATATTAAAATTCTTAAATGTGTAAATACATGCAATACTGCTATAAAAGATCATGCACATAATTATCAGTAAATGTGTCTTATTTTCTATTGAACCAATGCAAAACATATACAAAATACATATAATGTGATTAGTATGCAATGCAACTAATAGTATCCTTAGACTTTTGAGAGCTGATATTTGGTTGGAAAAACAATGGTCTTCCCTTGACAAAATTATGGAAATTATAAAAGAGAGAAACAAACCATTAATGAACTAATGGCACCCTATAAAATAGTATAGTAATCAAATTGAGGGAATGGTCTTCCCTTGATAAAATAATGGAAGTTATACAAGAGAGAAAACGAACCATCAATGAACTCATGGCGAACTATAAACCGGTATAGTAATCGAATTGAAGAACTTCTTGAAGGATTTGTAACCCATCCTCTAGAAGGCCTTTGATGGTGATTTTATTTAGTTTTCTTAGAATATTACTAAAATCTAAAATGGAAGAGGTGATTTTAAATCATTTGCAAAGAAGGATAAAGAATGTTGTAACTTTTATCAACATGGTTGGTGTTTGAATAAGCTTTCTTGAGGGTGTGTGATACCCTAAAAAGTTGATAAATAAAATAAAATAAACCTTGGGAAGTCCATGAAAATAATAGCGCAAAAGACGCGCTAGTCAAGGTATGAAAGGTCAACAAACCGAAACAAAACACAAACAATTTTTATAACTAATGTTTTGGTTATTGTAATAGTGGATTCCCTACCACGGTAATGCATCATTTTGCCCAGAAAAATCAAATAGAAACATGGTGCACTAGTTACTGCGGTAGTAAGTTCTCGTACTACAGTAATGCATGTAATTCATGTGCGAAAAGACTTCAGGAAAGTTGTTGAACAATTGTGCGAAGCTTCTAACATTAAGGCAACTTCTAAATTCAATACTTTCTAAATTATGTGCGTGGAAAACAAGTAAAATTGAGTTTTAAAAAGGTTTCCACAATGAAGACGCCTAAAGTTCCCAAAACTTGTCCATTAAAACTCCATATAAATGCACGCATGAGCACCCATTCTCATCACTCAAGCAAGTGCAAATTACCTCTCTTCTTGCTTGCTTAACCTTCTTTTAAGCACCCTTTCCATCCCTTGGCTATTCCACTGAGTTAACAGAGTTGTAGGAAGGAGAAAAACTAGAGTTTGCATCACAGTAGCGCAAAAACATTGTTGGGTGACTGTTTTGATCGACCGGAGAATTTGAAGGATCAACAAAGGTATAATGATTTTATCTCAGTCCCTAATATGTGTTTCTTAGTCTAAAAGTCAAAGTAGTAGGATTCCAAGGTCATAGGAAAACACAAAATGAGTAATGTACCCAAAAATCCACTTTCCATGTAGACTACCGCAGTACTGATAATGGTTACGCAGTAGTGTCATTATTTTCACCTATTTTTGGGAAAATCCATTTTGACTACTGCAATAGCCTACCGAAGTAGTGTGTCCAAATTCAACAAACACGTTTTGGTTACCGCAGTAATACTTCTGTAGTTTCTATTTTTCACTTATGTGTTCTAATGATCGTGATAATGCTTATTCCTACTGCGATACATAGAACCAAGAACCTACTTAGGCTCATCTAGGATGATGTCCTTGCATATTATAGGCCTTATATGGTGAAGGACCATTAGAATATGATTAGAAACACATGAATACTTAGAATAACATACTGAAATTTGATTTTCGAGGTTGAAGGCTCAAAGAGGTGTAAAACAACACCACAAGGACAAGAAAGGAGATTAACATCAAAAGTGGAGATGATTTTTGGGTTTTACTTTGTTATTTTGATTTAAAGAAGGCTTGCATGCATGTTTATGCTTTTGCATGTTCTATTTGACTTTATTGGACAAGCCATGCCTAGAACATGCATGCTTAAGGCTATATAACTAATGATACAAGATATGCGATGATATAATCTATGCTATGACATGCTTATGATGTTTACTATGCACATGTGTTAAATTTTTGTTTTGAATGCATGATGGGTTGTTTTATACTCAAAGACAGATTAATAAACAATTGAACGACATACCGACATAGCATTCCAAGGCGGATTACTGTGGATGTTCTCGAGAATGGAATGATGGGGTTGTCTCTAGTTCAATAAAATATAACAATGGGTAAGACCCTAGTTCTCAGATAATGGGTAAGACCCTAGATCCATTGAAAACTAGCGTAACTATCAAAAAATGAATTGTTTGAATCATCTAATTATTGAAAGTACTTCAGATGTGTGTCTTATTTGTTGAAATAATGACTTGAATATTTGGGATAATCCACTGGGCTCTTAAGCTCACCCCTCCTTTTCTAACCTTTCAAGAAACTAAAGACTAGAGGCTACGTGATGTAAAGAATATCTCTTAGTTAATTTTATTTTAGAATTTACCCATTAGTTGGGCATGTTGACCCTAGTTCCTTTTGTTAATTTAAAGCTATTTCAGTGTAATAAACTCAAAGGTTTTGTACATCGTAAATTTATGATTTTTCAAATAAAGGATATTGAATTATTTTTGTCAAGTAATTTCACATGTGCTTTATGAAATCTCTAAGAGTTAAGTACTCGAGAAGTTGGAAGATAGAATAAAATAGAAAGAAAGAGAAATAAAGTGACACGCCCGCCTCTCAAATGGCCCAAGAAAAAAGAATATCTAACATGTACGCACGTGACACGAACATGTTGGATCATCGTCAGTTTGCCTGGATGATGTGGGCCAAGGAAGGGGGAGGCGAGGTGTTACAAAGGTCGTATCAGAGGCTAGATGGTAGTTGTTGGGCTAGAATAAGATGTTTACTCTAATACCAAGGGTGGTATCAGAGCTCAGCCAGTAGTTTACTGGGCAAGAAATTGAATCAGATGCCAAAGATGGTGTTAGAGGCGAGTAAGAACTGTAAGTTGTGCCTTACCTCCTATTTTGATTTGAAATTGTTTTGAATAACAAAGACTATTTTACAAAGGATATATGTCTATTTTCAAATGTTTTGTTTGGATACGAAGATTACAAGTTAAGTTGACAGTAGGAAAGGAGTCAAACTCAATTGGGAGGAGAAATGTGAGCTATCATTCCAAAAATTGAAGAAGAGATTTACTTCAACTCCCATCTTAGTCACTCCTACACATGGTGTTGGATATGTTTTGTGTACTGATGTTTCGTAGAATGGATTGGGAGCAGCATTGATGCAAGAAGGAGAAGTCATTGCTTATGCCTCATGACAACTTAAGATTCATGAACAAAATCATCCAACACACGACCTAGAACTAGCAGCTATTGTATTTGTCCTGAAAATCTGGAGACGATACCTTATGGTGAGAGGTTTGATCTATTCTCATACCACAAGAGTTTGAAGTATATTTACACCTAGAAGAAGTTAAATCTCAGGCGGCGGAGATGGATTACAATTTTCAATTGCATTACCATCTAGGGAAGGCCAATGTAATAGCAGATGTCTTGTGTAATACCCCAAAGTTTTCAAACGCACACAACTCGAAAATAAATTTTAAAAAATTATGAAATAAATATAAAAATGTGTGAAAACATATTTTAAATGACTATTATATAGTATGGTATGAAAATAAAATAAATCAGAATGTTTGATAATGGAAAAAACATTGAAAAACATGGAAAAAATGAGATGTCACACTGGTGACCGTGGTCACTAAAGGTCGACCGTGGTCCTTAGTGAAAATTTCGGGGAAAAACCTAGATCACAGTGGTGACCGCGGTCCGTAAAGTGCCGACCACGGTCATTGCGCGAAATTTAAACAGTTTCAAGCTCGTAATTCGTCATTTCATGCACAGAACTTTTCGAATCAATCCGGAGTTTCAGAGAGACGATCCAGAGCTGATTCAAGGAGAAGCTAAAGGTCTAAGGTAGGAATCTGAACCTCTTAATCATTTAAGTTTCAACTTTATCGATTCATTCAGATTCTATATCAAAAATTAGGGTTTTGAGGGTTTTGATGAAATAAAATGATCCGGAAACCTATGAGCTCGGATCTTTCTTCTAAACTAATAGTTTATCGATTTACAACTGAATTCTGGAAGTTTTAACTGTTCAATTGCAGGTTTAGACAAATCCAGAGGAAATTCGCCTATCTGGAGGGTTTTTGAAGGTACAAATCTCTTGATAGATAATAAAACATAATTCATTCCTCTTTTGAAGTTAGAGTCAGTTTTAAATGTGTTCTGTTCTTAATTTGGAACGCATTGACTATAATTTCACATTTTTGTGTGGACGAATGGAAATATGGATTTTCTGTATTGTTGTTGAAGGGGGATCTTTGGTGTTTTGGACTGAATGAAGAGGTTTAATCATTTCAGACTGTGGATTTTGAGTGTGATCCTTGCGAGTAGGCGCAAGGGTCATTCTTTGTTATCAGGTGGGCGAGATTCTCTTGCTCACTAGTATTATGTAGGCTTGAAGTTTAAGGCATGATGTTTGAGTAGTATAGGATGTTAGATGCATGCTAGGGTGTGTATAATGCTTGAATGCCTTGAGTGATGATTGAGCATAATGTCTAGTTATATGCTTCTAGTATTTGCTTGAATATGCAGCATAATGTTTGGTTATTTATGTCAATTGCTACATGATTTAGATACCTTGATTGATGATTGGGTATGGAATGAAATCTATTGAAACTAAAGAAGATTAAATTAAGATTTAATAAATCAACGTACCGGAGCGATGGTGGCATCTATCGATGACTCGTGGACGTGGCTAGCTTTGCCACACGACATCTTCTAGATCCCATTGTTGGTGTTCTTAATGAAGCCTCCTGCGAGGGTTGAGAGTTTCCTCGGACGGGTGAGCATTGGTCGTACACCATTGCGTCTACTCTTGGATAACGTGACAGGTCATGAATGGTAACGTAGCTCGAGGCGGTACCAGCTAGGATCGATTTCTTGTCACCGAGGAACATCGAGAGTATAGCTCTTTCGGTCTTAGAATATGACAAAACAAATAACTGTTTGAAACGATTAATGTAATGAAAGTGTGTGCATGTTTTGGATTTCTGGTTTATATAATGCTAGTGATGTGTAGAGATGATCCACTGGGCTTTCGAGCTCACCCCATTTTCTTTTACAGGTACTCGCAGAGGTGAAGTACCCTAGTTGACCATTGATTCAGGGTTTGTTTGGTGATCCCACTGGGAGGTCACTGTTGGACTTGTACTTTTGTTTTTGTTTAAATTTTCACAGATCATGTATATATTTTGAACAGGCCGTGTAGCCAAATATTTCTTTTGGAACTATTGTACATTTTCAAATGTTGTTGGGACTTTTGGCTCTGTGAGCCTAATTTTGATCATAGTTTTGAGATGATTTTGGCAATGTTGCCTTCAGAGGTTAATATCATGTGTATGTTTACTTTTACTTAAACCCTGCCATATGGGTTGGTGATTTTGATGGTTTCCGCTGCAGAAATTTGTTTTCCAATATGAATATTTATTGTGAAAATCCGGTGAAGTGTTTGAAATTATTTTTCTGAGTTATGAAATTCGTCGATAGACGTAGTAAGATGTTTATCAAGATTGAAAATTTTTTTCATTTTATGAAAATTGAGAATGGTTTTAGTGGGTTGAAAAGAGGTTGACGACCCCGAGTTCTCGGCGGATCAGACCCACGGAGAGGTGAAAAGTCCCCCATGCACAGCAGATAAGCTAAAGGGAGCGCTCGTATATGCGTTGGGCCCCACGTGACACATGCAGGAGGACTCGGGTTCTGGTCCGGGGGCTCAGGGTGTCACAGGGTGGTATCAGAGCTAGCTAGCAGTTCACTGGGCACATATTGTGTCTGATATCATAGGGTGGTATCTGAGCTCAGCTAGTAGCTCACTGGGAAAGAGTATAGTCCGATGAAATATTCTGGACTCAGTTTTTCACTGGAAATGGTTACCGGATTTTGTTTTCACTGGAAATGAATTTGCACTAGATTTGAAATGTTTTTAAGGGTAAAATGAGTAAGAGGTCACCTACTAGTGATTAGATGACTGGGTGGCTAGAAATCTAGAAAAGAATTGGGTGATACCAACGTGCTTGAGTTACCAGTCGCAGGTGGACAAGAGTACAAATAGTAGCCCGGTAGGTGGAAGTTTTGCTCCCTACTAGTGATGCGCTATATGGGAATTGTCTGAGACTTAGGACCGATGGTATCACATAGGAAAAAATGTATTTAGTGTTGAAACACTAGGTCTAGGTAAAGACCGGTGTGCTAGAAGGCACAGTGGATCATGCATTAAAAGCAATAGGGCATAGAATAGAAATTGATAATGTAAAAACGCACACTTGATTGGTCATGACACAGTTCAGGAGGATCCTGTATCGCAGATCTCTCTGTAATACTATGGTGAGGAATCTCAGTATGGTATGCTTAGAGATGATGAGGTATAGAGGAAAATTGAACTTGGAGACTGACGACCAGGTATGGTGAATGGTCGATTCCTTCGATAGAACTTGTATACACTGTATTCTACTAGGTATGGGACTGTCGCGTACGGTGGGTCTTGCGTCAGCCTTAGGGAGCGAGACACTTGCAAAATTATAATGGGCAATGAACGGACTCTTTGGAAGAACTTGTACGCACTATATTCTACTGGTATGGGACGGTCGCGTATGGTGGGTCCTGCATCATCCTTAGAGACCAGGATTTGGCGAAATTATATTGGTCGTAACGGAATCTGGGTTCCATTATGCCAGTGTGCATTATTTGCTTGTTTGTTGGGTGATTGCTTGTAGCACATATGTAGTATGACTATTTTGAGTATTTTATCCAAATTCCTATAACCAGAAACAAACAATATTGATGTTGACTTAGAAGCATAAACTTTTTGACCACTAAAACAAATCGAGAACTTAGAGATTTGAATTTAGAGCCACATTAGTACGACGACGAGATAGTTATAGGTAGGATTAAATTACTTGGTGTTATCACAAGTCACAGTGTCCAAAGATTTGAGGAAAAAGGGTTTGAAACTGATATGGAAGTGGAAATAAAGTTTACATTACGTTCAATTGTTGAAATTTCTGCTTCCTTATGATTAAGATATTGGATACTGAAAATGATTTGTTTGACTTGTAGACTATGCCGAGAGGACGTGGTAGAGGTAGACCCAAAAGAGGTAGAGGCCGAGGTGAGGCTAATATGGAGTCGAGGCCCAGTGATGAGGGTACGTCTGTGGCAGCAGCACCAGCTGTGATTGCTTTGACACCAGAGGCTATTACAGAAATGATGCAGAGGGCAGTAGAGCAGGCTATTAGGACCCTGCAGCCATCAGCATCTACATAGCCATCAGCACCAGTACAGCCACAGGTGCAGCCACAGTTACCGACAAAGCCACTGACACAGGCTCAGCCTCAGGCACATCAGGGGTCTGCATCCATGGAGGCAGTGCCACAGAGTCGATTAGCGGGTTTTTACAGGGAGCAGAAGAATCTTCTGGTAGAGTTCCAGAAGTTGTGTCCGAGTACATTCGAGGGGACAGGTGATCACATGCTAGCAGACAGGTGGTTTTCTGAGATGAATAAGCACTTGGACGCTATGGGGGCAGTTGGGCCTAGGAGAATGGCACTTGCTATGCATCAGTTGGTAGGACCAGCCTACCATTGGTGGGAGATGATTGTAGCCGATTCCACCATTGATCACTCAGCCATGTCATGGGAGGACTTTAAGATTCGATTTTATAATAAGTTCTTCTCAACGACAAGACAGAAGCAGCTGCAGTCAGAGTTGGTCCGATTGGTGCAGAGAAGCATGACTGTTACAAAGTATGAGCAGAGATTCACAAAACTATATAGATTTGCTCCTACTTTGTCCACAGATGAGCAGTCTAGGGTGGACCGTTTTGTTGAGGGATTGAGGATTGATATCCGCAAGATTGTGGCCCCGTTTAAGCTGATGACCTTATTAGATGCAGTGGAGAGAGCTCAGATGGTTGAGAGGGATTTAGAGTTGGAGCAGACACTAAGGGGCAGGAAGAGGACCCGGCTAGACAAGTCTGTGGGACCTTCCCAGGTGAGATCGAGTGGTCAGGGGGCACAGAGAGCACCTCAGGCACGGAGATCGACACAGACTCGAAAAAAGCAATAGAGACAGCCACCTCATCTCGACCAGCCTGTAAATGCACATAGAAAGGAGGCAAGGAAGAAGGGGTTGTGCTATATATGCCATTAGGAGGGACACATTGCTAGATTTTGTCCTACTGGAGTAGTGACTCCTACACCTCAGCCATGACCACAGACTCGAGCCCAGACAGCTCTCACACAGCAGAGACCACAGCCACAGCAGCAGACTCAGGCTCGCTTGTATGCAGCCAATAGCCAGACAGATCCCACCCCAGCGGTGGAAGGTACGTTTTTATTGCTTGGCGTCGCTGTGCAGGTGTTATTTGATTCGGGTGCTACTAAATCTTTTATCTCTGAGGATATTGTGAATAAGTTACAGTTGGTGACGAGGCCATTGACTTAATCCTTGGAGGTGGTTATGCCGATTGGCGATACTATCAGTTTGAGGAAGAGATGTAGATGTGAACTCACCTTTGGAGATCGGGTGATTTTAGCGGATCTCTGCATACTGCATTTTGGCGGCTATGATGTGATACAGGGGATGGACTGGTTGACCTAGTATCAGGCACAAATTGATTGCCAGAAACAAAGAGTTATTGTCAGGTTGCCATCTGGTGAGTTGCTCAGGATTGATGGGAATGTACAGAGGTTGTCGAGGAGTCCTATGTTAGCCCTTTTGTATGCTATTAAGCAGAAAGAGGATTTCAGGCAGCTATCAGTATAGGAGGATGCAGAAGGGACTAAGGCGATTCAGGGGATACCGGTGGTATGTGATTATATTGATGTGTTCCCTGATGAGTTACCTGGACTTCCACCACACAGGAAAATTGAGTTTAAGATTGAGCTGCATCCTGGTACAAATCCCATAGCTAGTCCACCATACAGAATGGCACTTGTGGAGCTGATAGAGCTGAAGACACAGTTAGACGAGCTTTTGGCGAAAGGTTTTATTAAACAGAGCGAGTCGCCTTAGGGAGCTCCAGTCTTATTTGTTAAAAAGAAATATGGATCCATGCGTTTGTGTATCGAGTATCGAAAGCTGAATCATGTCACCATCAAGAATAAGTATCTGTTACCGAGGATTGATGACCTCTTTGATCAGCTGAGGGGGGCACAGTACTTTATCGATCTGAGGTCGGGTTACCATCAGTTGAGAATTCGAGAGTCGGATATACAGAAGACGGCTTTCAGGACGAGGTATGGTCACTTTGAGTTTACAGTGATGCCTTTTGGGTTAACCAATGCTCCAGCCGCATTCATGGATCTCATGAACAGAGTCTTCAGCCAGTTCTTGGATCAGTTTGTCGTAGTTTTTGTGGATGACATTCTGACATTTTCCCGTACAGATGCTGAGCACGAACAGCACTTGCATATAGTCTTGGAGATCTTGAGAAAGAACCAGTTATATGCCAAATTTAGCAAGTGTGAGTTCTAGATGAAGGAAGTCAAGTTTCTTAGCCATATAGTCTCAGTTGAGGGGATATCAGTGGATCCAGAGAAAGTGCAGGCAATATCTAACTAGAAGCAACCCACCACAGTTACGGAGATCAGGAGTTTTCTTGGGTTAGCTGGGTACTACCGCAGGTTTCTTAGGGATTTTTCTAAGTTAGCTGGCCCAATGACAAAGTTGACCAGGAAAGGAGAAAAGTTCATTTGGAATGACAAGTGTGAGGAGTCATTTCAGGAATCGAAGAAACGGTTAACTTCGGCACCAGTTTTGATTACACCTACCCAAGGTGTGAAGTACACCCTGTGCACAGATGCATCACTCAGTGGGTTGGGTGCAGTCCTGATGTAGGAAGGACAAGTAGTGGCTTATGCTTCACGGCAGCTGAAGCCACATGAGCAGAATTACCCCACACACGATCTGGAGCTTGCAGCGATCGTGTTTGCACTTAAGATTTGGAGGCATTATCTTTATGGTGAGAACTTTGATTTATATTCAGACCATAAGAGCCTCAAGTACATCTATACTCAGAAGGAATTGAATCTTCGCTAGAGGAGATGGCTAGAGTTCCTGAATGATTAGGACTTTCAGCTGCACTATCATCCAGGCAAAGTGAATGTGGTGGCTGATGCGCTTAGCAGAAAATCTAGCCGTAAGGATGAAGAGATTGCACAGATGTATCAACTGATTAGTCAGTACGATCTGAGTATAGATACAGATGAGAGACAGGCCTATTTGTATGCAGTGACTTGCTAGCCAGATCAGGGAGGAGCAGAGCACTGATAAATGGATTTCAGATCTAATTGAGGGCGTCAAATAGGGCAAGCATACAGACTTTTGGCTTGATTCAGATGGTCCATTGAGATTGGGGGATAGACTATGTGTTTCTAGCTCTGGACAGGCGAAAGGTACCCTACTGGATGAGGCACACCAGACCAGATACACTATGCATCCAGGTGGGGATAAGATGTATCAGAATTTGAAGAAAACCTTCTAGTGGAGAGGGATGAAGCGAGACATTGCTCAATACGTCTCTCGGTGTCTGACTTGTCAGTAAGTGAAGGCTGAACACAAGAAGCCATCAGGATTGTTACAGCCACTTCCAATACCAGAATGGAAGTGGGACAGTATTGCAATGGACTTCGTCAGCGGCCTACCGAGAAGTCTAAGAGGGGAAGACACTGTATGGGTCGTCATAGATCGGTTGACGAAGGTAGCACACTTCCTACCTATTCGATCTACGGATACAGTGGGTAGATTGGGTGAGCTATATGTTCGAGAGATAGTGAGACTATATGGGATTCCCAGGACTATAATGTTAGACAGAGATGCCAGATTTACGTTTCAGTTCTGGCAAAGCCTACAGAAGGAACTAGGAAGCAGACTCACCATGAGCACAGCATTTCACCCACAGACAGATGGACAGTCAGAGAGGGTCATTTAGATACTTGAAGATATGCTTAGGGCATGTGCCATGGACTTAAGAGGTAATTGGAGCAAGCATCTACCATTAGCTGAGTTCGCATATAATAATAGTTATCAAGCGAGCATTGGGATGGCTCCATATGAGGCACTCTATGGCAGACCCTATAGATCACCATCTTGTTGGGCAGATTTTGAAGACCAAGTACTCACTGAACCCGAGTTGATTGAGGAAATGAGCTTGCAAGTGAAGCAAATCCAGAAGAGGCTAGCTACAGCACAGAGTAGACAGAAGAGTTATGCTGACAGAAAAAGGAAACCCCTAGAGTTCCAGCCAGGTGATCGAGTATTCTTGAGAGTTAGTCCACAGATAGGGATCCGAAGGTTTGGAGTGAAGGGGAAGCTAGCACCACGATACATTGGTCCATTTGAGATCGTTAGACGGGTCAGTGCATGCGCTTACAAGATGGATTTGCCGAACAGATTTTCTTCAATGCATAATGTGTTCCATGTTTCGATGCTTTGGAAGTACGAGCTAGATCCTTCTCATGTTATCCACTGGGAGGATATCATACTTAGAGACGATGCTACTTACAATGAATCAGCTGTCAGAATTATTGATCGTAAGGTGCAGAGTCTCAAGACCAAGGACATACCCCTAATCAAAGTCCTGTGGAGGCATCATAACCTGGAGGAGGCGACCTCGGAGTTAGAGAGTGAGATCCAGAAGAAGTACCCAGATCTCTTCGCTAGGCCTGAGTGATTGGACACATTACAGAGGTACTTTCTATTTAAATTTCGAGGACGAAATTTTTTTAAAGGGGGTAGATTGTAATACCCCAAAGTTTTCAAACGCACACAACTCAAAAATAAATTTTAAAAAATTATGAAATAAATATAAAAATGTGTGAAATCATGTTTTAAATGACTATTATATAGTATGGTATGAAAATAAAATAAATCAGGATGTTTGATAATGGAAAAAACATTGAAAAACATGGAAAAAATGAGATGTCACACTGGTGACCGCGGTCACTAAAGGCCAACCGCGGTCCTTAGTGAAAAATTGGGGGAAAAACCTAGGTCACAGTGGTGACCGCGGTCTGTAAAGTGTCGACCGCGGTCATTGCACGAAATTTAAACAGTTTCAAGCTCATGATTCGTCATTTCACGCACAGAACTTTCCGAATCAATCCAGAGTTTTAGAGAGATGATCCAGAGCTAATTCAAGGAGGAGCTAAAGGTCTAAGGTAGGAATCTAAACCTTTTAATCATTTAAGTTTCAGCTTTATCGATTCATTCAGATTCTGTATCAAAAACTAGGGTTTTGAGGGTTTTGATGAAATAAAATGATCCAGAACCCTATGAGCTCGGATCTTTCTTCTAACTAATAGTTTATAGATTTAGAACTGAATTCTGGAAGTTTTAACTGTTCAATTGCAGTTTTAGACAGATCCAGAGGAAATTTGCCTATGTGGAGGGTTTTTTAAGGTGCAAATCTCTTGATAGGTAATAAAACATAATCCATTTGAAGTTGGAGTCAGTTTTAAATGTGTTATGTTCTTAATTTGGAACGCATTGACTATAATTTCATATTTTTGTGTGGAAGAATGGAAATGTGGATTTTCTGTATTGTTGTCGAAGGGGGATTTTTGGTGTTTTGGACTGAATGAAGAGGTTTAATCATTTCAGACTGTGGATTTTGAGCGTGATCCTCGCAAGTAGGCGCAAGGGTCATTCCTTGTTATCAGGTGGGCGGGATTCTCTTGCTCACTAGTATTATGTAGGCTTGAAGTTTAAGGCATGATGTTTGAGTAGTATAGGATGTTAGATGCATGCTAGGGTGTGTATAATGCTTGGATGCCTTGAGTGATGATTGAGCATATTATATGCTTCCAGTATTTGCTTGAATATGCAGTATAATCTCTGGTTATTTATGTCATTTGCTACATGATTTAGATACCTTGATTGATGATTGGGTATGGAATGAAATCTATTGAAACTAAAGAAGATTAAATTAAGATTTAATAAATCAACATACCGGAGCGATGGTGGCATCTATCGACGACTCGTGGACGTAGCCAGCTTTGCCGCACGACATCTTCCAGATCCCATCGTTGGTGTTCTTAATGAAGCCTCCTACGAGGGCTGAGAGTTTCCTCGGACTGGTGTGCATTGGCCGTACACCATTGCTCCTATTCTTGGATGACGTGACAGGTCGTGACCGGTATCGTAGCTCGAGGCGGTACCGACTAGGATCCATTTCTTGTCACCGAGGGACACCGAGAGTATAGTTCTTTCGGTCTTAGAATACGACAAAACAAATAACTGTTTGAAACAATTAATGTAATAAAAGTGTGTGCATGTTTTGGATTTCTGGTTTATATAATGCTAGTGATGTGTAGAGATGATCCACTGGACTCTCGAGCTCACCCCATTTTCTTTTACAGGTACTCGCAGAGGTGAAGTACCCTAGTTGACCGTTGATTCAGGGTTTGTTTGGTGATCTCGCTGGGAGGTCACTTTTGGACTTGTACTTTTGTTTTTGTTTAAATTTTCACAGATCATGTATATATTTTGAACAGGCCGAGTGGCCAAATATTTCTTTTGGAACTGTTGTACATTTTCAAATGTTGTTGGGACTTTTGGCTCTGTGAACCTAATTTTGATCATAGTTTTGAGATGATTTTGGCAATGTTGCCTTCAAAGGTTAATATCATGTGTATGTTTAGTTTTACTTAAACCCTGCCATATGGGTTGGTGATTTTGATGGTTTTTGCTACAGAAATTTGTTTTCCAATATGAATATTTACTGTGAAAATCTGGTGAAGTGTTTGAAATTATTTTTCTGAGTTATGAAATTCGTTGATAGACGTAGTAGGATGTTTATCAAGATTAAAATTTTTTTCATTTTATGAAAATTGAGAACAGTTTTAGTGGGTTGAAAAGAGGTTGACGACCCCGGGTTCTCGGCGGATCAGACCCACGGAGAGGTGAAAAGTCCTGCATGCACAGCAGATAAGCTGAAGGGAGCGCTCGTATATGCACTGGGCCCCACATGACGCATTCAGGAGGACTCGGGTTCCAGTCCGGGGGCTCAGGGTGTTACACCTTGAGTAATAAATTTCACAAACAAGATGAGGAAAAAGGTCAAATGTACCAGTTAATCGAGGATTTGAACCTAGCTATCACTTCCAATGAGAAGCAAGTTGTAACACCCCGAAGTTTTTAAACGCACTCAACTCGGAAATGAAATTTTAAAAATTGTGAAATAAATATAAAAATGTATGGAAACATGTTTTAAATGACTATTATATGGTATGGTATAGAAATAAATTAATTTTAGATGTTTTAAAAAATAAGAAAAATGACGAAAATGCATGAAAAATGGGTTACCAAGCTGGTGACCGCGGTCATCAGAGAATGACCGCGGTCATCACTGTAAAAACGTGAAAAAAAAAGAGAAAAGAGAAAAAAAAAGAAGAAAGACGGGGTACCACACTGGTGACCGCGATCACCATAGAAGGACTGCGGTCATCAGAGCAAAAATCTGAAAAAAAAAAAAAAAGGGGTCAAAAATGTGACCGCGGTCCGTAAAGTATAGACCGCGGTCACTGCGCAAAATTTAACCCATTTTGAGCCCTAAATCTGTCATTTCACGCACAGACAGTTCTTGAGTTGAGCCAGAAATCCAGAGAGACGATCCAGAGCTGATTCAAGGAAGAGCTGAGGGTCTAAGGTAGGAATCTGAACTTTTAAATCATTTAAGTTTCAATTCTATCGATTTATTCAGATTCCGTATAGAAAATAAGGGTTTCTGAGGGTTTTGATTGCATAAAATGATCCGGAGCCCTATGAGTTCGGATCTTCCTTCTAAACTGACAGATTATCGATCTAGAACTGAATTC
>JAJIYU010008550.1:0-17861 GCA_030144865.1 Tinospora cordifolia | reverse complement strand
ATATCCACAAAAATGTTGATTAGGCTTCAACTTCATATATTTATTCCCTAGTCTTCATTTCGCGCATCAAACTCGCAAAAATAACAAATAGATAAATAATTTTCCAACCATGGAAGAAAATTGGCAAAAATATACCTCTTCGCCGCTTAATCCCTTTCGAATTGTGATTTGATGTACTAATTCTGATTCGAAGGGGTTTGCAACGGCTCGTATGAGTTCGAAAGTCCTAGATCTGCAACACATCCAATTTTTTTTTTATTTTCAGCTTCACATTATAGTAGTAATCCACTGACACCAACATAAAGCAAAATTTGCATTTTCACCATTAATGCACAATAACTGTTTTGCTTCTTCTTCACAGGCGGACGGACTGCAGCTGCAAGTGGCGAACAGCAGCAAATCCGGCGAGATGCAACCTAGATCCACAGCCAGCAAACAGATCTAGCGTGACTGAGCTTGCAACCGTGGTTTCTGATGGTGAAGAGAGTAGATCCAGCAGATGTGTGAGTGGTGAGCAGTAGCGACGCACCAACTACACAGCAGCTGCAAAAACATAGTTTTGTGGCTCTATTCTCCTTTGTTTGTTTGTCCAAATCACAGCAAGCTGGAAATGCACCAACACGGACTTACACCACGCGCTGCAGATCTGGTTTCTCTTCCTCTTCTGCGTCTTCTTCTTCTCCACGACGAGCTGCAACCAGAAAACAAAGCTTGCAGCTCTGTTCTCCTTTACCACGCACAGCTGCCTGTTTCTTCTTCTTCACGGTGAGTTGCAGCAGAAAACAGAGCTTGCAGCTCTGTTTTTGTTCACAACAGATTGCAGCTACCTGGGCAACAAAATCACGTCCGAGAATGCAGCAGCAGCCGAAAAATGGAAGCACACCAGCAGCAACGTAAATAGAGCTTTGTAGCTCTGTTCTTCCTCCACGGTGAGCTGCAACAGCTCTGTCCACCACGGTTGCAGGCAACTACAACTTGTTTCTTCTTCTCTTCTCACATGGACAAACGACAGCAAGAGAAAAAGAAGGAAAGAAAAAAAAGAATGGTAGGCAGCAATCCAGCGATGTTGATGCGTAACAATGGCTGATTTACAGGTATGGCAAGATCTGGGATGAAACAGTTGGCTTGTTGCCGATCTAGCACACTGCAACTTGGATCCACAGCCAGCAGCCCTGTCTAACGTGCTTGAGCTAAAAAAAAAAAACATATTTTGGCTGTTTTTTCCAGATTCGGCGAGCTGCAACCAAAACCTTTAGATCTAAAAAAAATACACTTCGAATATGAAGTTTCTTCCTTCTTTGCAACGGATCTGCAACACTAGATCTAGAACGTGTTGCAGATCCGAAAATCTGGATTTTTTTTTCTTTTTAACTCTCTACGTGAGTGAAGGAGAGCAATAGCAAAGAAAGTTCCCCTTTTTTTTGTAAGCTTGTATGAGTGACCATAACATGGAGCACTTGCCCATTATATATCTATGAATTATTATTTTTTTTGTTTAATTCACTAAAAAAAGACAATTATATATATTTTTAAATTTAAAAGTATTTTTAAATTTTTATGGGTTATTACATAAATTGAAGAAAAGAGAAGAAAAGGATAATGTTTCTCATCCTACTAAGATTGATAATCAGTTATCTATTTATATACATTTGTAACAAATACAAGTGAGATATTTGTAATTCTTTTTATAACATTCCCTAACTATCAGTTGCAATTGCAGTAGCTATAGATACTCTCACATCCCCCTCAAATTGAACTTAGGTGAAACAACAAGGTTCAATTTGGAAGCCAAGAATTGAAATTGCGAAACATTAGGAGCTTTAGTCATAATATCTGCGACCTAAAACTTGCTTGGAATGTAACGAAGCTCAAGTTGACCAGAGGAAAGCTTCTCACGATTCAAGTGAGCATCAACTTCAATATGCTTTGTAGTAGAGTGAAAAACTAGATTAAGCGCCAAGGATTGAGCACTATTGTTTTCACACCATAGAGTAGGCCGAGAGCTTAAGGAAATGCCTAATTCACGTAGAAGGAAAACCAACCACAAAATATCAAATGTAGCAAGGGCAAGAACTCGATACTTTACCTGAATACTAGACCGTGTAACCATAGTCTGCTTACGAGAACCCCACGTGATAAGATTTCCACCTAGAAAGACACAAGCACCACTCGTAAAATGGCGATAATCTAGATCACATGCACAATCTGCATCGGAGAGTGCCTCAAGAGAAAAATGAGAAGAATGCTTGAACCATAAACCTATAATAACCCAAAATTTTGTCAAATAATTAAAGATAAATAAGTTTAATGAAATTAAATGAAATACGTAAAGTGAATCAATTTGAAGATTTTAAGAAACTTTTGGGTGCAAATTATGGGTAGGCGAATGAAGCCTTAATTTGATATTTAAATGAAAATGTCAATTAAGAATGATTAATTATGAAATTTAAAGAGTTGCTTTCATTTCTTAAGAAATAAAGAATAAAAATAAAGTGTGTGTATATATATATAGGTTAATGTTTGTGTGAATAATATGTGTTTTAGTATGATTAGTGTTAAATATTACATATTATAGGAATATGTATATAGAAAAGTTTACAAAAATAAATAAAAATGTAGTATGATTATATTTATCTAAAATAAATAAAACATTATATAAGTATCATGAAATGAATATATAAATAAAAATATATGAAAATGAAGAATGAAAATTTTAGATTATTTAATTGTTGGCATTAGAAATATTAAAGAAATACAAAAAATATATAAAATAAATACAATATTAAAGAAATAGAAAGGAAAAAATATTAGCAAGTCAATAAAATAGAAGGACATGTGCAATAAACCATGTTTACATCAATTAGAAAGTGTATAATTAGCAAATTTCAGATAATTGCAACCTTAGAAGGTGATTTTGGTGATAGAAACTGCATCCAACGGCTAGAAATACGTAATCCACACGATCTACGATCCAACGGTCAAGATTAGGCCCGCACCAAATGCTCGGATGCACTAAATCACTGAAATCCAACGGTCCACAATCAATTTGTTCGATCCAACGAATGAGATCGAAACAAAAACCATCACCCGGATGCACCGATTCATCAAGATCCAATAGCCCACGATTGATCCATCAGATCCAATGGCTCACGACGCAGGCGCGTTGTGATGATCATCTGGTGTTGCGTTCGAGGTTCATCCGACGGTGAAGATCAAAGCCACATTGTTAATCGCGAGCGGTGCTGCGCTCGAAGAAAATTTGATGGTTTGGATTTGAAACATTTTCGATTGATCGCAATTCGGTGCTGCGCTCGAGGTTATCTGACAGTCCATACGAGTTTCATTGATTGCGAATGGCCATGCTGTGCTCGAGGACGATCTGACGATCCACAACGATGTCGTTAATCATGACCATGATCTAAATGCTGCGCTCGAGGAAAATTAGAAGGCTGAGATTTGAGGCTTCGAAAATAAAACCGAAAATAGCAAAAAATTCAAAAAAAATCCAAAAAAAATTGTTTCTAAAATCCAAAAATTTGATTTCTAAATTCCAAAAAAATACCCCAAATACATTTGCTATTTTCCTATACTTGGGAGGCAAGAAATTTTGAAAAAATAACAAGTTTCCTAGAAAGAGAACATCACAAACTTACCATTCTATATCATTTTGAACTCTATATAAAGGAACCCTAATGCTCTCATTGTTTTCATCCCAAATCAAGAGCATACTAGTCCCTCTTGAGACTCTCTAGCCTTCTTCTTGGCAATCCCCTCATTTCTTGAGTGATCTTGAACTGTTTCTAAGTGTTCTTGAGAGTTCTTGAGTGTTTGGAAGATTTGAAGTAACGAAACTCTGCCGGATTTCAGAAGTGTGTAGAAGAGACTTATTTAAGATGGAAGTGATTTCTAATTTTTTCTTCTTTATTTTAATTTAAATAAGTCTTGCATGTTTGATCATGTTTTGAAGTTGAATGATTGAATATATGTTTTAAATATGCATGCTTTATTTATTTGATGTGCCATGAATATACATGTTATGCATGTTTAGAAATCAGGAATAATGATGCATGATATGCTTGAATTGTGCCATGAATAAATATTTGATGATTCATGTTATATACATGTTGCATTGATGGTTTAATCCGATATTTTGTGTTTTATTACTAAGAAAAGATTAAGTAATTATTCAATCCACGTACCAGTGCGATGATGGACTGCATACTATCATCGTGTGTGTTCCACCCCCGATCTGGCTTGTCGACTTACCTTTGATAATTTTGAACTGGGTTTCCAAGAGTGATCCCACTTCATAGATATTGGGTTTGAGTTTCTAAGAGTGATTTTCTCTCCCAACGATGTGGAACACAGAGATTAAACTCTTTCAGTCCGAATGTCAACCATAAACAAGAAATTTGTTTGAATCGCCTAATGTACAAAAGTTTTTGATATGCTTGGTTTGTTTGAATTGAAATAATGACTTAAATGTTTAGAAAGATTCATTGGGCTATGTGCTTATTCCTCCGTTCTATTTTTCAGGTAATTGATTTACATGAAGACCATAAATATTAGTTAGGTTCTTTTTATTTAGAAAGTTTCTAATTTCTATGTAAGGGCATGTAGCCCAAGTTTAGAATCTTTCGCTGTAATAGTTTTTCTTCAAGATCAAATTATATACTCAATTTTATTTAATTAATTGAGTTTATGAATTTCAGTTATTTCTAGTATTATTGCCTTATTAAATTCTTAAATTTAAGTGATGTACTGTCAAATAAAGTTAAGGCATGAAATAAGTGAAATAGAAAGTGATGCAAGTTGTGTACTTGTAAATGTAACACTGGCCCGGCCCGCCGTTTGGTTTAGTCCACTGTCAAGAGAATGGTGGTCATGTCCAATGCTTAAAGATACGAGGGTTAGGGTGTTACAAAACCAGTTATAGTTGTTCCTTTCAAGTACCTAAAAACTTGTTTAAAGCCTTCGAGTGAACATTAGTGGGAGCTTTCAGAAACTGGATGAGACAATTGACAATAAAAGAGAAACAGGTCGTGAGTTAGTAAGATACTGAAGAACCCCAATAGTACTTCTATAAAGAATGGATCAGCACATAAATTTCCTTCACCAGGAGACAGCTTAACACCTGCATTGGAAGAAGAAAAGGCAGCAGGTTTGGAATCAAACACTCCCATTCGTGCTAAAATATCAATGATATACTCATGTTGTGTGAGAAAATTCCCATCAGAATTGCAAAAAACTTTAAAACCCAAAAAAGTAATCAACAACATCACAAGAGACCTAAAAACAAAACGTGAATGTAGTCATTCAATGAGCTAATGAACCACCCTTGTATCTAAACAAGTTATGAGTATGTCATCAACACAAACCAATAGAAAGAGCATAGTGTTGCCTTGTTCCAGATGAAATAAAGAGACATCAGAAATAGAATTTTGAAAACCAAAATCTAGAAGAGTAGCTTTAAACTTTGTAAACAATTGCCTAGGAACCTAGTTAAGACCATACAAAGCTTTATGAAGTTTGCATACATGAGTGGGACGAGATGGATCCACAAAACCTTCGAGTTGAAACATATACACATCTTCATTCAGCTCACTATTAAGAAAAACATTGTTGATGTCAATTTGTCTAATAAGCCAATTGAATTTAACCACAAGAGTAAATAGAACACGAATAGTAGATGATTTGACAACTGGCGAAAAAGTATCCACAAAGTCAAGCCTAAGGGTGTAACACCCCAACCCCGAAACTTGATTGTTTAGCTAGTCACAAGGTGAACCGGGCCATGTTACATTATAAGTACACAACTTGCATCGCAATTTAATTATCTCAAGTCTTATTAATTCATAATGAGCATACAACCCAAACAGTTGAACTTTAATTAAATAAGACTATTACATGGGAGATAAAAGAAAATATTTAATTTCTATAATAAAGAAGTACATACTTGAATTTCAAATGACAATTGAGTACATAACTCAAATAAAAAACTAAAATTCAGCGAAAATCTTGATTTAAATAATCAAAATTTGGGCAACATGCCCTTACATATAAAAATTGGAAAATAAAATTTTGAAAAATATTGAAGGGGTGTAGATCATATCTAAAAAGTTTTGCACAAATCCAATATACGCATTGCTCGTAGAAAAATCAAAAAATTTGTTGCGCGAATAGAACTTAAGGTAGGAAATTGACTAAGTATGAAAAAATTGGGGAATTTTGACCAAATAGGTCCACCTTGACCCAATTTGAAACAAATTGACCAATTTTGATTAGGTTGACCAAGTTTGACCGAGTCGAATTTGCATTGACTAAGACCAATTAGGAACAATAGGATTGAAATTAAGTTGTGTTTCACAGAGGAACTAAAATTGAGTTTAACATAACGCAGATTTAAGCGTATATCACAAGACTGGCTAATGGTTGAGGAGACATCGATGCACGGAACCCAAGGTGAGTTAAAATTGTCATCGATTGAATGGTTTCTTGTGTTGAGCTACAACAATTGATTTGAAATATATGTAGTTGTACATCGATAGTGAGACCATAGGCTCGAGGTCCGAGCATAGGGTTAGGGTACACAATGTGATTGGATTAGGTTTGAGGTCCCAGCATCGAGGTTAGGGCATATGATCAGTGCGCTTAGCCTCAGACCCGCTCAAGCACGGTACTTGAGGACCAAGCGCAGTGTTAGGGTGTTCGATGAATGCACCTAACCCTTGACCCGCTTGAGTGGCTGGTACGCTGACTCATGACCTGCTCGAGCGATGACTAATGGATTGTGTTTGATGATTTGAACCCTAGTCTTGATATAATTTTGGGTTGCATGTATTTAAATTTATTTTTTTAATTGTTGCACCATTTATAAATGTTTTACTATATGATTTACTATTATGCATTGTTTTATTACTCACTGAGCCACGTTGTACATTAGGCTCACTACTCTACTAACATTTCAGGTCCCTCAGCAGCTGACAAAGGGAAAGGCGTGTGATAGCCTAGTCCCCTAAGTGGTATTTTATTTCCTTTTGGTCTTATTAGAGGTTAGTTATTTTTTGGTATGTCTATAATTCTTAATGGACAAATTGTACTTTTGGAACATGATGATATGTAATGTTTTATTTACTCTCATACTTTAAATCAATGGATATTTGAATAACTCTTATGTGTGTTAGTGTTGAGATTGGTCAGGCTTAACGGTGATTGGGCAGACTAGACTCGATGAGTAAGTTCGTTGAGCCACCGTGCCAGTTGGGTCGCCCTTCGGTCTAGGCAAGGGGCCCTTACACACCTTCCGTATGAATTTGGATTTGTTGCATCAAGTTGTTGCATGTACACTATCGCAACATCTGATCTTCCAAAGTAAAAAAAAAAAAAAAAAATCAAACAATAAGAATCTCCTTTCTTATTGAGCAAAATATAGGCATTCTACTTTCTTCTTTCTCATAGAACATGATGCATATGGTCATTGAATAATGATCATATCCTAAATGTTTTTTAGCTATTTATTCATAATTTAAAAGCATACTAGGTTTACATATGAATATGGTATCCTCTCTAGCATGTGAATTCTTTAAGTGTTACCAGATTGAGGAAATTATTGACCTCAAATAAAAAGCCTAAGATAATTAAATGTTCTTCTCGATGTGCACTTACTCAAATAATTTCTTGAAATATAGTAAAAATCTTAATGAATCACATAACTTACTTTTGAATGGATAGGCCAAACAATTAAATAATCTTGCTATATTGTTCAAGATATGCCTGTATTGAATGGATATGCAAGCAATAATTTTTGCGATCTGTGTCCTGAATAGATTTGTTGCAATGGAAATAATATGTCAATTAAGATATACTATACATATAAAAAAATAGAGTTATCCAAACTATTACTACTTTTCTATTAATTAATATGCACAAGATATGTTAATTTTTAAATATATTTATTGTGTTGGATGTGCTAAGATTATGAGCTCGTATATAACACATTAAATCCTACGTGGCTGACACTTACATCAAATAATTATCAGATATATCAACTAATTTGTTACGCTTTTAATTATGGAAATAAGTGTTCATGTGCCATTTTGTTCTTAACAGAAATAATAACAAAATTGTTTGTTTCTAAAACATCTGTACAAGTAACATTGTTACTACCAACAACCCTATTATCTCAATAACTATAAATTAATAACAGAATGGTAAACGGTGTCACTTACTTGTTGTATATATTGTATATTTCGCGATATTATTGTTTTGTTACTAAGTATTTTTGAAGGTAAGATTTAAATTGTTATCTAATCATATGAATTATGTTCCTAAAGTGCTACGCTAGGTGTTATGGTTAATAATTGCTATATTTGAAGTGCAAATAATTAACTTCTTTGGAATATATACTACTAACTTTTGGAGTACTTTCCTTACATGAACAAGCTCTTCGCACAAAAATATGGGCATAGATATGCAGCCCAATTCAATTGTGCGACAAAATGGCTCTATGCACTGTGAAAACGATGCAACGAGATACTCTACAAGCATTATAAAGAAACACACAAATTTATTTTGTAGAGTTTTTGTTTTTACTACGACGTGTAAGTCATCCACGTGAATTGTTTGTATTATTATATAGTTAAGGTGTAATACCCCGACCTTCAATCATACCTCCAATCACATGCTATGGGTCTAGCGTGGAGGTGTGCCCACTTGGCGAAGATGCCTCACGTTAGGGTTGTCGCCTGTTGAGAATCGAAATGCTACTTAAAATATTCCTATCAAATTCTTTTAGGACAATTTCAAAACATATTTTCATTTAGTAATAGTCAGATCATCTTTCTGTATTATTCACCGAACCTTTACAATAAACTAAACAGAGATCAAATCAGAAATTTTAATCTCGCAATGAAATAAAATTTTCAAAATTCGACTAAACTGGATACTTCATATAAAATAATTCAAGTCTTAAGATGAAAACATTATTTATAAGTAAATTATAAAGCAAAATAAAATAAGTACATATTTAGTCTGTTCAGATTACAACAAAAAGAAAACTCAAATCCAAAATGTATTGACCTCTATCCTATTTAGATTGACTGGTGCTGATCATTATGCTCCGCTTCTGTGAATACCTGTAGAATAAAGATTGGGGTGAGCTTGAAAGCCCAGTGAATCATTCCTATACATCACGCGCATTATACAGATCAAAATTCAAACATTACAAACACTTTCACAGATTAGGCGTTCCAAACATTCATTCGGTTTTGGTTGCAATCTAAGACTGCAATAGTGTTGAGATCACTCTTGGTATTCCCCGTGAGGTTTTCAAATACCATATAAAATCAGTCAGTTTTTAAGATCATATACTACAAGAAATTGTACCAACAACAACGTGCAGTGTTCGTTGTTATACCCATACGACAATGTTCATGGTGATATTGTCGATCGAGGTGTTGTTAAACAGCCAACTATTTTTTACAACGGTCACGAGCTTGTTGTTGTAAAGCATTGTGTGTCAGTTTAACAGTGAGGTTACAACAACGTTCGCCCGTTGTTAAATGATTCAATTTTTAACACATATTTGACAACGGTTACTATGCTTGTTGTTGTAGAGATGTTATAATAACAGGCGCACGTTGTGGAAACCCTAACCTTTAACAACGGTCACGTGCCTGTTGTTGTAATGCGTTGTGTATCGTTCTAAAGCTGATGTTACAACAACGTTTGCACGTTGTTGCTTTCTTCGATCTTTTAATGTTAACACATATTCAACAACAGTAATAATGTCTGTTGTTGTAGACGTGTTATAACAACGGGCGAATGTTGTGGAAAACCCTACCCTTTTAACCTTTCAACAATGGTCAGATGGTTGTTATTGTATCTCTATTACTTAAAAACATGCACATGCCCGTTGTGAAAGCTACAATATTTCAACAAGAATCGTCTGCACGTTGTTATATCAGGTGTCTTACAACGAAAACTAAACGTTGTCATATGTGTCAATTTTTTTAATTGTAAAAATATTTTACTACAATATATATTGCATATATTTACATGTATCTGTAAATTCATAATATAAAATAAACATTATTAAACATTTGTCATATTATTTCAAATGCCTTATTTAGCATATACAATCCATCAAACATATATACAATCCATCAAACATATATATATACAATCCATCAAATATATATACAATCCATCGAACATATATACAATCCATCAAACATACATATATACAATCCATCAAAAAGTGTAATTATTATTTACAATAGTCTTATGTACTTCTTTGGCCAAGCAATTGTACTTCCAACAGCATCACTCACGTAATGAATTTTTGATGTTGGTCTATATAAATCAAAATCTTCATTCACTAACTTTACAACCCAAACTCTCCAACAATCAAAGCCTAGTGGGAGGCCATGAACTTTAGCTTTAGGATCTGCAGAAGAAATATTTCCTACTGCTACAACTTCTTCGTCCCTTTCATTTGTGGGATGTCAATTCAATAATTCGCATCTAATATTCTCAGGAGGCATTTTTTTTTGGGTGGGTTTGCTACCTTGTTGTAACTACATAATACATAAACAAATTAAATATAATATAAACATTGTAAGAATAAAAGTTTATAATCAAAGTTGGGTTCAAAATATAGTTTACTTGTGGTGTTTGAGCTTTCGAATGTATCACGTTCATGTCTCTTCCACATAAGCTTTGAAGCTGTTAAACTATATCATAAAATATATTTCACTATATAAATTTAAGTAATAAATTAAACTGCAAAAAAAATTTTAGCCTAGTTGTCGCCTGTTGAGATTGCATTAAAAGCATGGCAATCAATGTTTTAACTATTTCCTCGAGTGTATCCATTTTCTTTGATTTTGCTTCAAGAATATTTATACTTTCTGCTTGATCTTGAATTATATTCTCTAAGACCTTTACTTTTCTATTGCTTTGAATTTGAACATCAACCTTTGAAGGTGTTGCCCCAAATCCAAGGCCTCGAACTCGCCCACGACGCTCAAGTCCCAATACTTTAGTAATGGCATCCTCTCTTAAGTTATCTTTTTCGACTGAATTGGTGGTAGATTGATTAATGCCATTAATCTTTTCCTACATTCACATAAAAACAAGTAAATTAACTTGATAACTTTCTATTGTTATATAATTTCAATATATATAACTACATATCATTTGCTTTAATGATTTACTTACAATTGCTTCTTGAATTGCTTCATTTAAGGGCTCACCATTCTTTTTCAAATGACCCTTTGTCCATACATCTACTCTTGCAACTAAATCTGAATTTTCATTGGCCTCCTTCTAAAATATGGAAAATAGTAATATTTACGACACATATGCTTATGTAAAAATACAAAGAGAAAAAATAAAATGAAGTATGTGCCAAGACCATTACCAATTCATGCTCCAAACGAGCATAGCCCTTCTTACTCATTGTGTACAATAATTTTTGACTATTCTTCATTTCACTAAAGTTTTTGCTTGTTGCCTAATAAAATGAATATATTAATAATAATAAAAAAAAAAGAATAGATGGTTCAAATTTAAAGTATATATAAAAGAAACACACAACAAACTTGAAACTCTTCAGATAATCTTTCTTCAACAAAAGTATTCCACTCTTTAGGAGACATTACATTGCTAGGCTTAAGATATTTGTCTACAAAGTTTATATCTTTTTTTCAGTGCTTCTCTAATTGCTGTAGAAACTTTAAACTTGTATTACCTCTAGATGTGTCCAATCTTTTGCAATATTATAGCCTTATTAGACTTGTCAACTACAAATCTTGTCTAATATGCACGAAAAAAGGATAAATTAAAGAATTTATATAAATAAAGTATTAGAATCTCTTAAGAATAAATAATTCAATTATACGCATACCTCAACTAACCTCCAAAGTTGTTCTTTAATTTCTAGAGCCACAGGATGCCAATCTTTAATTACTACAAGCACGTGCTCTCGCATAATTATACCAATGTAAGATGATAGCTTCTCAGAATGAGTTGACACTGGCTGCCCCCTTTCATTGAACTCAACTTTCATTCTAGGAGCATGTCCCAAAATCAAACCCATCCTAATGGGTCCACGCTTCTTTGTTGTTGTGCTATCAGTCTCTGTTGCTTTTGTACTACTTTCTGTTTTAGGTGATGACGTTGGTGAGTTGGAGTCCTCATTAAACAGTCTTACACCTTCATTCTCAGAATGATTCATTGCAGCCAACATGGTTGTCCAATGCTTTTTAGTTTTCTTCTCAGCTTGTTTAGAGGACTTAAAAAAAAATGCATTCATATATATATAGAATTATTTGTCTTATAATATTCACATAAACTTGACCAAAACTGCATCATTATGAATATCACTAAAAATAAAATACTTACGTCACTAGCTTCTAAAGTCTTCTTTTTTGTCATAGTGGCTGTAGAAGATATAATATGCCTGTTGATACAAAATGAAAAGGAATTAACTAATTACTTTAGATGCAATAAATAACTGTCACATAATTAAAAAGTAGGATTTAATACACAATCTAAGCATATAAACTCAGACAGAAATTTGAGAACAACAACAAGAACAACCATAAAACAAAAAAAAATAACAGAAGAACAACAATAGTTACCAAATCCACAAAGAACACCAACCGTTAGAAACAGAGATTTCGTTCCCAAATGCAGAAGCATATATTTCGTTCCCAACTACCCAAAAAAGAACAACAACAAATGAAGATTAACAGAAGAAAGACAAACAAAGAAAATCGATGAACTAAAATGCAGAAAGAAGAAGACCAACCGTTACAAGCAGAGATTTTGTTCCCAAATGCAGAAGTAGATATTTCGTTCCTAACTACTCAAATAAGGACAACAACAACAAATGAAGATTAAAAGAAGAAAAAACAAACAAATAAGATCTATAAATTGAAATGCACAAAGAAGAAGACCAACCATTACAAGCAGAGATTTTGTTCTCAAATGCAAAAGTAGATATTTTGTTCCCAACTACTCAAAGAAGGACAACAGCAACAAATGAAGATTAATAGAAGAAAAAACAAACAAAGAAGATCGATAAATTGAAATGCACAAAGAAGAAGATCAACCGTTACAAGTAGAGATTTTGTTTACAAATGCAGAAGTAGATATTTCGTTCTCAAATATCCAAAGAAGAACAACAAGAAGATTAACAGAAGAAAGATGAGCAGTGAAAATCAAAGAACTTAAACGCACGAAGAAGACGATCGAACAATAGTAACTCTGAAGAAGATGAGTATTCTCGCATGAATTTTTTTTAGGGCGGGAACTGGTTTCTTTTCTTTTTACATTTTTCTGTAGTATAATGTGAGAATAATTTATGAATAATGCAAGTATAACGATTGTTCGGTTGTTGATACAAAAATGCGGGGTTAACATATGAATAATGCAGGGATAATGAAATCAAAATGCATAACTTCCTATACATGCATGAAATGATTAAATAATTATTCATCACTCATCATTCAAGCATACACACATTTTAAATCAATTTCCTAAAAACTCTAACAACCTAGAATTATTCAAATAGATGTCTTGAATTTTAAATCCGTAAATACATATGAGTAAAGAAATCACACACACCTGAATTTCATGATTTCCTTCTTTTTTCCCATTCATCATTAATGCTCATTCTCAAGAATGTCGATCTGAAATTTGAAAATGTATTATAATTATTTATAAGTTTCTAATTTCTTCATTTTAATTTAATTACAATAATTTTTCTAACTAAAGTTTCGTAATAATTTTATCATTTTTTTATTTAGAATTTTTTTAACTAATCAAAATTATTTTACTAATCAGTTTCATACATTAAAATTTATTAAATAAGTGTTATTAAATTTCTTAGTTTCTATGATTTAAATAAATTATTCATATTCTTAAATAAAATAATTATGAACAAAATAAGACTTCTATTATTCAAAACTTTAGTTTCTTCCGTATTTAAAAATTTTATTCTTTTTCCTATAAGAGATTTAAGTTTTCAAAGGTTTATTAGTATTATTATTGTCCTTATTATTTTTATGTATTTAACTAACTAAAAAATTTACTCTTTACAGTTCTAAATTTCTCTTAGTGTCCATTTTTCCTATTAGAAGTATTTTTAGTTAATTTAGAATTTTATTAAGACTTTCTTAATTTTGGGTTTTCTAAAATATTTATCAATTAAATTTTTAACTCTAATTTTCTATATTACTAACTTTTCTTTTTAGATTTCCTACTATTTAAAATTTAAATTAAATTTATTTTAGTGTTTTGGTTCAAATAGATTTTATTCTAGATTATAAAATTTAAATAAAATATAGATAAATTAATCAGTAATTAATTAATCAATTTAATAAATAAATTAATTAATCTTAGAATTTAGCGTCGCACCCTTTGATTCTATGGCTCGATTGAAATTCACGTTCACAACTCACTTTGTTTCAACGATGCTTCACTTGCTCAACCAATTAAAACTTCGCCAATACGCTTGAACTTTACCCAAGACCAATCATCCTCAACCCAACCACGAACCAAAGAAGAAAATTAACACACTAGTTTGTGCTCTAATTTCCTTCAGTTGAACCCAACGACCAGCCTCTCCTCTATTTTCATAATCACCTAGAACCCAGAAATTTGAACTCCCTTCGCCTCTGTTTCCGCTACGGGACAAACCCAAGAGGGAAAGAAATTCTTGCAGCAGTTTCATCTTTTAATCTTTGGACCAAGAGTTTCAAATTTTTGTCCAATAATCACGAACTAGAAAAGAAGAAATCAAAACCCAGATCGTGCTCCACTTAATTGTCCTTCTATCCAACCACGAACCAAAGAAAGAAATCCAAAACCAGAATATAAATTCCTCCCTTTCCTTGTTTTTCAACAGTCGGCCAAACCAGAATCTGGTTCTTCCTCTTCAGTAGTGCAGCACCCACAATTGAGGATCCAAACCAGAATTTTAGACTTTCTCCTCTTCCTTGTTACACTAACCGAAGTCCCAAAACAGAAATTTCAAACTTTAAGCCCCAAATCATCATCTGATTTCATTTCTCCCTCTATTTTCTGATAGATTGTAATCTAGATTATCTGATCTAGATCTAGAATATTAGATTGCGTCAATCTAATGATTTGGGATAAGGTCCAATTAGATGATGATTTAGGATAAGATCTATTTAGATATTAGATAAAAACAAATTAGGTAATATGAGTTTATCTGTAATTGAGATTACCAGATAGGAGAGTCTATAAATAGACTCCATGGGGCTATTATGTAATCAATTCAGTTTAGTAGAAATTAATAAAGTTTGAGTAGAGGCTTTATTCCAACATTGGTATCAGAGCAGAGAAAGATCCACGTTTAACAGTTTAACATACTGTTCACAATTTCTGTGAGAAATTGTTGTGTTTGCATTGGCTGCAAACCGAAAACCAGAGGGTGCTACGATAAAGTGCTGCATTGCTCGGTTCTGGTCTGTCCTAATTTCCTGGTCTGTTGCTGCCAACCAGAAACGCAAAGAAAAGAGGAAGAAGACGTTGTTCCACTCCTACTGGTCCAATTGTTGTTGCACCGTTGCTCGTTATTCTTCTTCAGTGGCTGCAAATCAAAACTAGAAACTAAACGAAGAAGAAGAAGAAGCACCGGTAGTGACCAAAAACCAACTGCATTGCTGATCAACCGAAACAAAGAGAAACAAAGAAAAAGAACGCAGAGGAAAGAAAAATTCACCTTCTGCATCGCTATTGATCGAATTTGATGCCAGTGCTAGTTCGGTCTGCTGCATTGTCTGTTTTTTGTTTGCGCCCCCTCGTTCCTCTGCTGTAACTGCTGTAAATCGAAAATACAAATTTCCTCTGTTTTGCTGCTTCAGTGCTACTGCTTCTCTATTGCAGGCCGTTCCTGCTCACCGGTTGCTCGATGTCGTCGTCCGGTCTCACAGCCACCGTTGTTCTGTAAAGCTCACCGGACTGTGCTATTGCTGATCGTCTAATCGTCCTGTCTCCTCTGCTGCTACAGCCTTGCACCAGTGCTTGCCGTTCCTGCTCACCAGCTGCTCGCTGCTGTCTGTTTTCACTGGTTGATCGTGCTGCAATTTTTTCTTGTTCGCTGCCAACTAAAAACCTACTGCTGCTCAACCGAAACTCAGAAAAAGAAAGAAGAAGAAGAAGACCGCCTGAAAAAAAGGGCTGTGTTGATGTGTTGCTCGACTGAAACGCAGAGAGCCGAGAAGACGGAGACCGAGGGAAACAAAAACAAAAAAAGAGGTGCGTTATCGATTTAATTATAAAAAACGGATGTTGCTGTTAGTAAAGAAAAAAAAGGGTGAGTTAGTAAAAAAAAAAGAAGAAGAAGAGGGTTGCAGCATATTAAAAAAAATATTATGGCTTTCAACAACAATTCTCATCAACCATCGCTTCCTACTTTTGATGGTAAAAAGTACGATCGATGGAACAAACAGATGAAGACTTTTTTTGAATGTCAGGAGTTATTGGATATTGTAGAAAATGGGTTTGTTGATCTAGGTGAGAACGTACCAGTTAATCAGCGTGATATGGTACTTGAAAATAGGAAAAAGGATAAAAAGGCATTATATTTTATCCTTCAAACCCTCGATGATGTTGCATTTGAAAAGGTACAGAGAACTGCTACAGCAAAAGAAACGTGGGATACCTTGGAGAAGTCCTACAAAGGCGCAAACAAAGCCAGAAAAGTACGTCTTCAGAGTCTGAGATGTTAGTTCGAGCTACTTCAGATGGAAGATACGGAGTCTATTGAGACTTATATTAACCGAGTACAGGTCTTGGTTAATCAGATGAAGAGTTACGATGAAAGGGTCGAAGAAGTGACAGTAGTTGAAAAGATACTTCGTTCCCTAACCATGAAGTTCGAGCATATCGCCGTTGCTATTGAAGAATCTAAATACCTCTCTATACTAATAGTTGATGAGTTGACTGGTTCTTTACAGGCTCATGAGCAGCGGATGAAAGAAAAGAGTGTAGAAAAGCCCACAGAAAAAGCCTTGATGACTGAAGCTTCTTCTCAAACAGATAAACACTCAGGGAATTCCAGGTTCAACAATTCTTAACGTAATGGTCAATCAAAACACAGGGGTCGTGGTCGAAGATATGGCAGAGGGCAACAACATCACCAAAACCAAGGTCGCGAGCATTCCAATAGCGGTCATGGCACTGGTGGTGATCATAGTCGAGGTAATGATAAATCTAAAATTCAATTTTATGCTTGCAGAAAATTTGGGCACTATGCAGCTGATTGTTGGCATCGCCGACCAAAAAATTCAAGTGAGAAAGCCTCGTTTGTTCAGGCACAAGATGCTCCTGCTACTCAAACCCTGTTGATGACAGCATCAGCTCACGATTGTAACATCACCAAAAATCTTTGGTATCTTGATACTGGGTGCACTAATCACATGTGTCGCACATGTGATCTATTTGTTGATTTAGATGAATCTATTCGCACAGAGGTCAAGTTTGCTGATGATAGTAAGATCCCTGTTATGGGAAAAGGCCGCATCCTAATCAAGCTGAAGAATGGTGATCATCAGTACATCTCCGATGTATTCTATGTTCCAAATATGAAGAGCAATCTACTCAGCATTGGGCAACTACTTGAGAAAGGCTACCATGTGCAGATGAAGGATAATTACTTAACCATGCTCAACAGTAAATTAAAGGTACTATCATTCTTAAATCTCCCTTGAAGAATGGCTTATTTAAAATAGAGATTCAGAATGATACTTACCCATGCTTTCAAACTATTATTACTGATGAGTCATGGTTATGGCATTTGAGATACGGACACTTAAACTTTAGTAGTT
>JAJIYU010008549.1:0-17896 GCA_030144865.1 Tinospora cordifolia | reverse complement strand
TTAAAAAATATTTGTTAAGATTTTTTAAACTATTTATTTATTTATATTTGAAATTAAAATTTATTCTTAATAAATTTTTAAAAATATTATTAAAAATTTGTATATATATATATTTAAAAATATATCTATTATTTTAAATAATTATATATATATATATATAACTATGTATTACGTGGCCGAGGAACTTGACAGTTTCCATCCAAAACTCGCACTTATTGAATTTAGCATATAGCTGGTTCCTTTTGAGAATTTCTAGCATGATCCTCAAGTGTTTTAGGTGATCAGCTTCTGCCTTAGAATAGATTAGTATATCATCCACGAATACCACTACAAACTGGTCAAGGTACTATCTGAACACTCAGTTCATCAAATCCATGAAGGCTACCTGGGCATTGGTCAAACCAAAGGGCATCACGGTGAACTCGAAGTGTCCATATCTTGTTCTAAAGGCTGTCTTGTGGATGTCAAACTCTCGAATCTTCAGCTAATGATATCCTGACGTAAGATCAATTTTAGAGAAATGAGTGATTCATCGTAATTGATCAAATAGGTCGTCAATCCTTGGAAAAGGATATTTATTCTTTACTGTAGCTTGATTCAACTTCAGATAGTCGATACACAATCGCAAGGAACCATCCTTCTTTTTCACGAATAGTACAGGGGTTCCCCAGGGTGATTCACTCGGCCTGATGAAACCTTTCTCCCTAAGCTCGTCCAGTTGAGTTTTCAGCTCAATTAGTTCCACTGGCGCCATTCTATAAGGAGGTATGGCTATAGGGTTGGTTCCAAGGTGAAGTTCAATCTTGAACTCTAACTCTCTAGCTGGTGGTAGTCCAGGTAAGTCATTTGGGAACACATCCTTGTACTCACTGACTACAGCTATGTCATGAATATTATTCAAGTCAGTAGGTTCTTTTTCAGAGAGTTTCTCGAACTCATCCATTTGCTTCAAACAATTCAGCAAGGCTAAGGTTGGACTTCTTGGTAGTCTCCGCATATCTCCATTGATTTTAAAGATCTCCCCAGAAGGTAATGTTATGGTTACCCGTTTCTTAGGACAATCTATTTGGGCATGGTATTGGCACTAACCAATCCATCCCCAAGATTACATCATAGCCATAGAAGGGTAAGGTATATAGGTCGACTGTTAAAAGTTTATCCCCAAACCTAAGGTCACAACTACACATCTTTTTTCAAGTCACAATGGTCCCTATTGGTGTAGACACATTCAAAGTCACATGCATTATTTTTGTCACAAGTTGTAACCTATCAACTAGGATTTTGAGATAAAAGATTTTGAGGCACTTGAGTCAAACAACAATCTCACAGCAACATTAAACAATAGGAACGTACCTTCTACTGCAGGGGCCTAGTTTTCCTGGGTCTCAACCACGAACATTCTGGCTTGGTTCTGACCACGCCCCTGGTTTTGCCCTTGATTGGCATTCTGATTTTGTCTGGCTTGAGGACGCCCATTCTAACTTCCCCCCTGAGTATTATGTTGTTGCTGCTAGGAATCTTAAGCTGGTGCAGTTGGGCAATTTTTCGCCAAATGACCCTTTTGCTTGCATACGAAACGCAATCCCAGCCTTTTAGCTTCTTTCCTTGACTCGTCTTTGTTCTGTCCTTATTTCTGTGGAGCCTTACCACTTTTGCTTTTCTTCTGGTTCCCTTGCTGGTCCTTGTCGTTTCCTTTCTGCTTATTCTTTCCTCTTAACCTTTGTTCCAGGTTGAGCTCTTGTTCCAAAATTATGGCCTGTTCAACAACTTCCTTGTAGGTTCAGGGGCCCAATGTCATGATGACCTTTCGAATCTCGATCTTAAGACCCTGTGCAAATCTATTGGCTTTCATTCTTTCTTCTCGGATTAGTTATTGAGAAAATTTGGCCAGCTCAGTAAATTTCCTCTTGTACTCAGCTATAGTCAAGTCCTTCCAATTCAACTTGACAAAGTCCTCTTGTAGCTTCCACAATGTTATCTCCAGAAAAAAAATTTCATGGAAGACCTCTTTGAACTCTTTTCAGCTCATCTTTTCAACGTCAATGTTTGTTTCAGCAAACATTCATACTACCTTGACTCTAGATTCAATTTCTAGGTTCACGATCTGTTCAGTGGCCTAAAAGTTTTTCTTCTAGGTTTTTTTCATGCATGGGTATAGGATTTGGTCTCAAAGCAAATAAATAGTAAAACATGCATATCATACAATCATACAATCAAGCTAGCACAACAAGGTTCCAAGCTTCCACCTAAGCTTTCATGTTCAAGTGTCTCATACCACTCTACCCCTTCCACTTAAGCTTTCACTCAGAACAGAGCCGCACCCAAACAATTTCGCAAATTGCTCGATAATTAAGGTTCCCGAGCCCACTATACTCAACCGTCCCATACTAGCAAGCATAGAGAAACCCGTTTTGCCAGATTTACCAACCGTTCACCACACATGGTCCATCATTCTCCGAGTCCAGGCTTCCTCCATAACCCCGAATTCCTATGCATCCCATACTACATAGAAACTGAAAAATTATAGAAGCTTCCCGGTCTTGTGTCCTGATCAAACAATTTTCTGTTTTCACACAAGTTTCAGTCTCTAGCCTATGTCCTAGAGTTTTATGCTTTTGATCCACTGTGTCACCCATGGCTACACCCGTTTCTACCTAAGGTCTTTTCTCTAGACCTAGGGTTCGGTTTTGGTTGACTTACAACCTCTGTCTGGCCAAGCTACCACCTTTGGCATCTTTTTCGACTTGTAATCAATTCCTTGCCCTAATTTTTCACCTTCTAATTTTTTTATCGAAAATAAGAGTGTTCTTCAACTCTGACTACTCATATAAGCTGGTGGGACAACCTCCAGATCAGGCGGCGAGACCGAAGTCTGCTTAGCAACCGCGCTTTTTAGGGCGAGATAACCCACCTCCCTTTCAATGTTTAACTTTACTCTGGACAAGGATTACTCACTATCAGCTCAACTTATAGTCTTTGTATCCAAACAAAACATTTTCAAAACATATACTTCCTTTTTTTTAAACACTTTCTAAAACGTTCTTCAATTTCAAAAATAGAAGGTATGGCATTCTAAATTCAATTCAATTCAAGGTGAAACCCTAAGTTTGAGTTTCTCATTCTAGTTCGGTGTTTCTAATAACCGAGCTCTGATACCACACTTGGTATCAGAGGAAACTTTCTATTCTTGGCCCAGTACATCTACTAACTAAGCTCTGATACCACCTCTGTAATACCCAAACCCCGTATCTTTAAGCAGTGTACATTGCCACCGTTCTCTTGACTGTGGACTTAACAAATGGCGGGTCGGGCCGGTGCTATATTACAAGTGACACACATTTGTTCTTTTCTTTTCAATATCTCTTGCATTTGTTTAAAATTTAAGAATATAAAACTTTCGATAAAATCAAGGCGATTTAAAAGAGATAAAGAAATTCAAACTATTTTATTTATAATAGAAATTGGAAGTACTAAACTCTTCAAAAAGATTTAATTGTTACAGCGGAAGACTTCAAAATACTTTTCAATAGAAAAACATAAATACTTTGGGCAACATGCCCTAAAAATTCTAAAAAATATAATACTGTAGACACTTTCTAAGAAATTATCTATATTCAACTGCTTCATGGGTTCATGTTCCTGAAAAATAAAAAAGGAGGGAGTGAGCACATAGCCCAGTGGATCCTTTTCGAACAACCATCTTTCGTATTCAAACTCATAACACAACATAATTCAAACACTTGCAATCATTAAGCATTTCAAACAATAATTTGTTCAAGTCGAGTCTCAGACCAAAAAGCCCTTTTAATCGCTTGATGTTCTTAACTAAGTAAATAGGGCCCACTCGGCATCAACCCGTTAATGGCATGTGTCAGCATCAACCCGTTACACATGGTGACCCACCAGTGCTACATGACCCTCAAGTACTTAGGTCTGAAAACCATATGACCTAACTCATGTGAAAAGAACATTCATAGTGTCGCTTTGACCACTATGATGGTATGTGGTTATTATCTCCATCATCTTAAATTAATTCTCATTGCATGATCTCATAAAATAAACTTCAGAATATGAAATCAAACTAAAATTCATAATATACATAGTTAATTCATGATACACTCATAAAACATGCATCATACTTTAATTTAAAACCCTAAACAATGATCCTAACAAGGCATGGATGATGTGATTGCTCAAACATAAATCAAAACTGAAATACTAGAAACATTTAAAATTCTAGAATTGAAATTTAAAATCTTTAAATTCAGTGAAATACACACAAATAATGAACATGTCATGAATTTAAATAAGAACAGAAGGGTGTTTTAGAAATCACTTCCACCTTGTGACACTTTCTACCAGAATTTCAGCAGCAATTCCCCCCACGTACTAGTGCCAATGAAGATCATCCAACTTAATTCTCTAATTCGAGAGAAGAACTTCTCACACACACAAGAAGGGAAACATGGGAAAAGGTGCCAAGAAGAAGGCTTAGAGAAAACAAGAGGAGAATTCAACTCTTATTTTTTGGAATGAATAAAATTGAGAGCCCAGGGGGGTTTATATAGGTTTTCAAAGGGAGAAAATTAGAAAGTTTTGTGTTCTTCTTTGAATATAACACTCTAATTCTCCTTAATTTCATACTTTCTAATTTTTGGAGTAAAATGAGTATTTTTTAGATTTTTTTTCAGATTTTAGAAATAATTTTTGGATTTAGAAACCTATTTTTTAGAATTTTTAAATTTTTTTTCGTATTTTTCGTTATTTTTTCTATAATTTTCGTATTTTAAATTTCAAATTTGATCTAGTTCCTAGGATTTTCCTCGAGACACGCATACGAGTTTGATCTGGGTCATTGGATTGATTTCGAATCAATCAACAGAAATCAGAGTTTCGATCTCGGCCGTTGGATTTCCTCGAGCGCATCAACAATTCGCAATTTAATCAATGCAACTTTGATTTGAATCGTCTGATGATCCTTGAGCGTAGCACTATTCACGATTATCTTACATGACTTTGATCTCGACCGTCGGATGATCCTCGATCATGGTGTTCGGATCTGATTTCGCGATCAACGAATTTCGTTCTGGCTGCACGATCATCCTCGAGTTTCATACGTGGATCTCTAGCCGTTGTATTTTGATGATCCAGTGCACCCGGGCGTTCGGTTTTAATCCCATTCATTGGATTTTGGCAAATCGAATTTGGACCGTAGGATGTATTTTAAGTTTATTTTTTTTATTTTTCAGCCGAATTTCGTGCTTTCTTTTTGAATTTTTGCGAAATCTCGATCCCAATTGACTTTCTAATCTTGTTTTCCTCAAAAATTGCACATATCATGGTATTTTTGGCTATGATATCCCTTAATATACATTATATTCATATATTTTCTTCCTAAAATCCCTTAAATTCATTTTATTCCTCATTTGGGTAACTAGGACTTACCAAAATTCTCATTCGTCAATTCTGTATAATTTTTTAAGTAAAAATTCAAATTTCATATGAACTTTTCAAGAAGTTACACAGAGAGCTACTAACTGTGCTCTAATATCACTTTGTAACACCCCGACCTCGGGTCCAGATTCCCCGAAAAAAATCATCGGGTAACCTTTCCCCGAAGTCGGACTAGTCAAATTTTTTTCCTGCTTCCCACCTGTATGCAAAATATATGCATGCATGAAATAACTTATCCAAATAAACAAAGCGGTTGAACAATTTTCAATACTGAAACATTAGCTTGAAACTTGTATGCAACAGTTTAAATGAAACAATGCAGCAGAAGAAATCTCAATAATTAAAAATGAAACATCCATTTAAAGTCCCAAAGTATAAAATAAAAGATAGAAAATGAGTTACAACAAAATAGATGTCTGTCCTATTTAATAATTACATCAAAATACATTTCAAAATGAAATAGAGTTAACCTCTCAAAGGTTCTTCGTGTAAAGCTTTAAAACCTGTGAAATCAATGCATGAGACTCCTGTGGGTACCTGAAAAACATAAAATGAGAGAGCTTGAAAGCTTAGTGGGTCATTCTTACACATCAAACGTATTATACAGATCAAAATTCAAAACATTACAAACACTTTCACACATTAGGCATTTCAAACATTTAATTATTTGTTGTATTCTAAGACCGGAAGAATCACTCTCGGGCACTCTCGATATTCCCCTATGGTCCGAAAAAGAGAACATCCAATATCAATCAACATCAATACGGTGCACCCTGAATACCATCGAAACCAATACGGTACGCTCCACATACCATCGTAACCATAGTCTAAGAAAAAAGTAGACTCCAGTTGAATACTAACTTCCAAAGGCAAATCAACCGTCACAGGCAGCTTACCTAGGTGGGGATACCTAAGATGCACTTACTACACTCACTACCAGTGTAGTAGGTGCTACAGGGTACTGGGGCTCGTCCATTGCACCAGTAAGTGTAATTTTTAATAATTCTTTAATCTTCTTTTAGTGTCACAAGCAATTTGATTTTCACACCACACAACATGAACAATATAAGGGATAAAATAAACATTCAGTAGCTTCCCAACATTTCCATCATCAATTTTAAAGGAAAGCATTTAACTGAACATTATGATATCAAGCATTTCAATCATCAAACATAATGAAAAGTGTTTAACTGGACATTAGGATCTTATTACATCATTTTTATCAAGTCCACAGAATATTCTTAACATACATCTAAATTTCCTAAAGCTACCAAACATCATGTTTTGAATTTAAAATCTATTTTATACGAGTGAGCAAGGAAATCTTGCTCACTTGATTCTATAGAACTCCAGGGCTACCTTGCTTTCTTTTGAGATACTCGATACTTTAAAATTTAAAAAAAATTTGAAATTCAATAATCGATACAAATTTTTTAAGTTCCTAATTCACAGTCAATCTCATTCAAAAATATTCTTAAGCTTAAATAATTTCTAGGATAATTATAAAGTCCAAATATTAGTTTCAAAATCATTTTTTCGAGTTTCCGAATTTCTCAATCTGAAATTCAACGTCATCATAATAAATTTCTAAGTCCTTATATTATCTAAATTTAGAACCAATACTTCTCTACTTAAATTTTCAACTAATTTAACTCAGATCAAACTAAGGTTTCTAAATCTAAAAATAAAGATCATTTTAATTAATTTGCACTCATAACATTTATTTAAATATATCTTTTATTTATTTTCTTGATTAGTTTATTTTGTATGTGGTAATCAATGTGCACACGTTCGTGAAATTTCGGGATGTTACACCAAGAACAACAGCCATAGCTGCTACGTCTTTCTTCACACGCAACCCACGCGCGACCTTGCTCTCTTCTTCATTCTTCCTCATCACGGCCAAAAACACACACCAACTGCAACACACCTTCATTACGGACGGCAGCAACAACCAAATCACGATTTCCCTGTTTTCTTGCTCGTGATTCACAACCAGCAACTTTGTTCCTCTTTTTCATGCCCCGAATCGCATTAGATTTTGCCCCTTGCTTTGTTGTTCCTCTTCATTCAAACCAACAGCAAGCAAGATTTGGTTTCTTCTTTCATGCATCAGCAACAACGTTCACCATTGCCGCACTCTATTATTTTTCTCTGCGCAATTCACAGTACTTGCATTGCACATTAATAGAAAAGGATTGATTGTTACATAAAAAACTCAATATATATAAGGGTTATAAGTTAAACTGAGACTAAAAATTACATCATTTTAAATCAATTCCATTGAGCAGTAGAATGAAATATGCAATCATTTTAGAAAGTTGTTAAGTTTTATATACGATGGATGGTGTTGACACAAATTTGACCAATGAAAGAAATAATGGAAGAAAATAACTAAAATGAGGCCACGACATCAAATTGAGAGAAAAAGCAAAGAAAAAAAACTCTGTTTATTACGTTGGAAAACTCAAAACTCAATGTAATAGAAAGCAAACGAGGTTGAAGGGAAGAGTTTTGGCTTACAATGAACATTTATAAATCTGGTTTAGCACTAATTTTATATTCTCCATGTGATTCTTACAAGTAGTTATCAATACCAAAATATCAAGTTTCCTATTAGTGAAGGCAAATTTCACACTATCTTGACTTTTTCAGGATATGCTCATATCTTTTGTAACTTAATTTATTCTGGTCAAAGATGATGAGAGCTGCGTCGAGCACTCCAAGCACTCACTCTTGGTTTCGTACTGTGTGCTTATTTCTCTTGTTTCATCTTGCTCACGTGCTTGAACTTTCTTTGTCCTTGAACTTGTTGATGGTTCGTCTTTCGTGTCTCACCTACTTGGATGTGCAAATTTCACCCGTTGCATGGTTTGCTTTGTAGATTACGTTATTTGAATTTTCATTTTGTTTCTTAGTATTGTGTGCTCAAAGTAAGCCATTCGCTAGTGTTCCGTGTCTTCCAAGAACATGTTATCTGTGTGCTACAACCTTCCGAAGGGGCGTTATTCTTATTCTGCACCATATTCATTCTACTTGGATGGATCCAGAGGCTTATATCTTGGAAAAAAACACATTTTTGTACAGAAAAATAAAAATAATTACTAAAATATCATTATTTTTGTTTATATATAAAAATGTGAAACTTAATAGTAAAAATATCAAAAACCATTGATTAACAACTATTGGTATATTATCTGTATAACATTCGTATAATATTTGGCTTAAAAAATAATATAACATTGGTATATAATCAATTTAATTTTAGTATAGTATTTAACTTATAAACAATAGTATAACTTTAATATATTGTCGGTATACATTGAAATAACATTTAGCTTAGTATATGATATACACATTTGGTATACAGTGCTAAAAAAATTGGTATATATTTGACATACAGTGCTAAAAAAATTGGTATACAGTACTGAAAAAACTAGTATACAGTGCTAAAAAAATTAGTATACAATGCTATGGTATACTAATTTTTACTATTGATTTTCATCTTCATTTCTATTATTTATGCAGTGTAAATGATAGTATAACATTAATATGATAATAGTATAACAATACTGTAAAAATCATTTCTCAAGTTCCATCAACAATGATGCAGCAGTATATTGAATCAATGTTTTTAAGTAATAATGTTATCAAGTTAAAATTTTTAATATTTTCTATAATTTTCTTTTATATCTTCTCGAAGGACAAGATGGTTTCATTTGGCAGTCTTGTCTTTATCTTTGAAGATTGAAGTGTGGGTAAAACAACTACCCTACACGCCCATGAGCATTGTTTCATCATCATGGGCTTTTAATAACCATATTGTTTCATGTATCCTTGGGCCTTTTGCAAGAATAACTGACTAGTTTGCGTTAGCTCTATGCAATTATTCATACTTGGCTTTCAAAAGTCCTTTCAGGTGTTGGATTGAGGGCCAACTCAGGCGTTGGTGATGCCACCGCATCATTTAACCAAAAAAAATATAATAAATAAATAAATAATAAAAAATGGGCCCTTAGGCGATGCCTTGATGAAATCAATGCAATCATGGTAAGTAGTTTTGAGGTTTCACGTCTGTTAACTACACGTTTTTCATGATTGAGGGGGCTGTACAAAAAGTTGTGCTGGCTTTTCCTGGACGTCCTCTGGATGTAACCAGAGGGTGTTTGTTTTTTTTTTTTGAATGATTAGAATGAACAAAAAAGGGGGATAAAAAAAAATACAAGGTTTTTAAAGTGAATCGTTAAGTGTTCATAGAAGGTGCGAGAACAAATTTTGTCCCTCGAGTCCTAATCATATGGACGTCCCAGATGAGATTCTTAAGATGGCTAGAGTTTTTTTCTCTTTTTTTTTTGTTGTTTTTGTTTTCTTCCTATTTCTACTTAATGCATGATATTTTTTTTTTTATTTAACTTCCTAATTCTTCTTTTCGTTTTAGAAACTTTTGAACAAATATATCTTTCTTTACTTATCTTATTATGGGTCATCCTAGGTTGCCACTTTTAGAAAATTCTTTTCTTATTATTTAATTTTTAATTATACAAAATTCACTTCTTTAAAAAAGGAATTTGAATTAAAAATTTTATAGTTAATATATATATATATATATATTCTTGTTTAAATTAATAATCCTACGGTGTTTGGTGTATTTTAATTCCATGGGCCATTAAAAAATGTCATATATCTTGATCTAATTTAATATACATTATATATTAAATAATTCTATTTATATTATCTTAATCTATAGTCATTATTTAAATATTCTTTTTAAACTATCATCTTTAATTTTTTTTACTTGTGATTATTTTCATATAGATATTATTTATTTATTTAAGTAAAAATGATCAACAGAGGTTCAAACTTACAACCTTTTGCTTTAAATGCACTGTTTTAATTACTTATGCTATTAAGTCATTCTTGTCAATAAAATATTTATTTTTGTATTATTAAGACTCTTGAGTTTAAGTTTTGAATTTTATTTTTTATTTAAGACCTTTCAACCTTGAATTTATAATTATTTAAAATAAATGAATAATAATAATAATAATTTATTTATTTAAAATAAATTTTGAAAATAATTAGAATTTATAAATATATTTAGAAAAGGAGCATTTAGATTTATCAAAGAAGTCGTTTGCCTTTGTACCCAAGAAGTTGCTCCCCATGCTATATTTTTATAGCCAACCCACTCAATTATCATCTATTCAATTTTATATAAAAAATATAAATATCATAAAAATAACCTTTAATACAAATCACCATTTGAAAAAAAAAAAAAAAAAAAATTTTTTTTCCTTCTTCTTCTTCCTTCTCTCCCTCCTCTTTTAAAATGTTGAACATTCTCCTCAAATTGTTTCCTTCTCTCCCTCCTCTTTTAAAATGTTGAACATTCTCCTCAAATTGTTTCCTTCTCTCCCTCCTCTTTTAAAATGTTGAACATTCTCCTCAAATTGTCGATCAATGTAGAGGGAAATTGGCCAAAATTCTATTTATTAAATTCGGTCAAATATGAGCAAATTGAGTATATCAATTCTCCCTTATGCAATGATAATGCCAACCATGTGTGTGATTGTATGGGTGACTTCGATTTGAATTTTGCGCTATGACTATAATGTGTGCAAATATATATTATCTAATCTGTGTTGTCTATTTGTCTAAATTTATTATAAGTGACCGAAAGTTTTTATAGAATTACTGTTTAAAATAAGAATGCAAAAAAATATATATTTTTTACTTTATATTGTTTATTATTTGTTTCATTATTAATTGGTGAAGGATTAGAAGAGATAATCTAATAAAGTATTAGAAACAATATAGAAATTGAAGAAAAAATACATAAAAATGTTTTGATTTCAATATATAAATAGATAATCAAAGACTTGAAATTGATGGCATGAGCTTGATGCCGATTGCGTTGATAATATTGACCGAAAGTTTTTATAGAATGGCTATTGATTTTAAAGATGATGATATTGTCAAAAATGTTATTAAATGACAAAAGTCAAAACATGAAAGGAGGCAAACTTAGTGTGGATACATTTTTGAGTTTCTTTTATTTGTAGGGTCGTAACAATAAGCAAAAAGCAATGTCCAAATTTTGTGAAGTGGAGTATGGTACAAGTGACTTGAAATGATATATTGCTTTATGTGTTAGGAGGAAATATCATGATATTAGTTTAGTTACTTGCTATTTTCATAAGATAGGTGTTATTTTTAATGATGTATCTAAGTTTGATCTTCTAGAATTTCGTGATTTAGTAACACAAACTATATTGATATATAATATGCCTTTCCAATTTGTTGAACATATGAGTATAAAGAATATATTTACTTATTGTGTCTTTAAATCTAGTTCGTATTATGAATTACTGCAAAGGTTGATATCAACATGATATATGAAAAAGAGAGGATCATAGCTAGGGGTGGTAATTTGTGACCCAACACGATAACCCGACACGAATAGGACAAGGGTTTAGCATAAACGGGTTTAGGTCAAAACAGGTCAAACACGATTAGACACGACTAAATGCGGGTCATAAACAGGTTAACTTGATAAACCCGAAAATGACACGTTTAACACGATTATATATAAGTTAAGAGATAAACTATAAATATATTTATTTAAAATTAATATATTTATTAATTTGTTGATAGTGTAATTTATTTATTTATTTTTTAGATATAATTTTTGAAAATTTTAATTTATTTTTAATATATCTTATATTTTTATTAATATTTTTTATAAAAAATTATTTTAAAAATTGATTATAAAAAGTTAAATAGGTCATAGACAGGTACACGATTATAAATACGGTTGGAACACGACCTATTTACAACACGACCCATTTATGATATGACCCGTTTACAATATATATGACACGACTCGTTTATGATACGACCCATTTATGACACAATGACACGAATTGTCACCCCTAATCATAGTGAAGTTTTTAATGGAAATAACTATTGGAAACATATGTTATACTTTTGATTTGTAATGGTATTTCAACATTGATAAAATATTAATGTTTGACGTGTCGATTTACAAATAAGAACTAAATTATACAAAAAAAAAGTTTTAAGTTTTCATTTATGTCATTCACATACAATATTAGCATTGCTTGAGAAAATTCACAATATGTTGTGAGAATGAGGCTTGAAGCCAAGGTTTTTAGTATCACGTTAGATAATGCTTCTAGTAATGGAGTTTTAGATGACATGTTAAAAACACAATTGAAACTCAAGAGCTCGCTTGTGTGTGATGGTTACGATTTTCTTGTGCAATATTGTGCACACATTCTTAACTTCAATGTTCAAGATGGATTTTAAGCAATTGATTAATCAATTATTAAAATTTGGGAGAGTATTAGACATATAAAAGAATTTCAAGTACACAAAAGTTTTTATTTAGGTTAATTAAGTGTTAAATAAAAATAAAAAAGATTATGCGAAGATGCACCAACTATGTAAAACTCAACTTATCATGTGCTTCAAAGTGTTTTTTCTTTTATCATCAAACATTTTAACACATATAGTTAAGTAATTTAAATTATAAGTATTGCCCTTCAAGAAAAGAGTGAAATTTTTTTTTTTAATTTCTTTTCAAGGTGTTCTATGATTTCACATTACTATTTCTGGCACTAAGTATTCTACATTGAATTTATATATATATTTTTATGATCTTATATGTGTTACATGGAACTAAGAAAACAAAAAGATGTAAATGATGAATACTTCAGAGTTGTGATAAATAAGATGTGGATAAAGCTTGAGAAGCATTAGATTGAATTTTTTACAACTTTCACTATAGCATATCCATTGGGTCATCATTATTAGACAAATTTTGTTAATTTTTTTGACATGAAAATTCATGGGGAAGATTCTTTTGAATTTTATTGATTAAATAACAAGTTCGAAATCTTTTTTGAGACTTAGAAGTTGATGAATTTATTCAACCTTCAAGTTTTTATGTTTTACTCAATAATAACTATGATATTGATTGTGACAGTGATGATTACTTTGCTTCTATGAATGCATTTAAGGTAAAAGGCTTTTGTAACGCTTTTTTTTTTGTAGTATAGTTTTTTTTTTAATAATATTTCATGTTTTGTCATATAAGAATTTAATGAAAGGTCATCTAACGAACTCGGGAATAATACACAAAAGTCTGAATTTGAGCTTTATTTAGATATATCAAAGATGATATAAAATGTTAATATCATTTCTTTTAGAAAGTCAAATTAATTTTTCTCTTGTGAGTTTGCTTCAGTGGCTCGAGATATATTGAGCATTCAAGTATTTAATATTGCTTATGAAGCTTCTTTCAGCATCGAGGCATGTGTGCTTGCGTTGCAAATATCTTAAAACCTTCTTTGCCGCTTTCCATTGATCCAAACTTGGATCACTTTGATATCTTCTAAGCATCCTAACAGAAAATGCAATGTCTGGCCATGTGCAAACCTAAGCATATATAAGACTTCCAACAATAAAAGCATATGAAATGCCTTTCATTTGTTCTTGCTTTTGGTTTGTTCTCGAACACTGGAATTAACCAAATTTATCTCCTGTAATAATAGGAGCATTTCCACCTTTATAGTTTTGCATGTTGAATCTTTTAAGAATCATATCAATATAGGTTCTTTGTGACAATCCAAGGAGTCTACAAGATCTATCTCGGTGAATCTCTATGCCAAGGACAAAAGAAGCCTCACCAAGATCTTTCATCTCAAATTTTGAAATAAAAAACCTTTTGTCCCATGCAACATTCCTAGATCATTGGTAGCTATTAATATATCATCAACATACAGAACTAAGAAAATAAATTTTCTCCCATTGGCTTTGAAATAAATACACTCATCAATTTTATTTTCTTTAAATCTCGTCATCAAATTTTAAGTACCATTGCCTATAAGTTTGTTTTAATCTATATATGGACTTTTTCAGCTTGCAAACGAAATTTTCCTTGCCTTTAGTTTCAAAACCTTCTAGTTGAACCATATAAATATCCTTAAACAAAGAACCATTTAGAAATGCAGTAGTAACATTCATTTGATGTAATTTTAGGTCAAAATAAGCTGCCATTATAATCCTAGAGGAGTCTTTCTTGGATATAGGGGAAAATGTTTGTTTATAGTCAATGCCTTTTTGTTGAGTAAAACCTTAGCAACTAGTCTGGCCTTGTGTCTTTAAACTTTACTTTTGGAGTCTCTTTTGGTTTTAAATAACCATTTACAACCAATGGGTTTGACTCCATTAGGTAAGCCAACTAGATCCCAAACATCATTTTCATACATGGAATTGAACTCAACTTTCATTGCATCGTACCATTTAGGAGCATGAATTCAATTCTTGGCTTCAAAAATGTTCTTGGGTCATTTTCTTCACCTATGTCAAAATCATATTCTTGTAGATAGACTATATAGTCATCTGGTATAGCATTTCTCCATTCTCTTTGTGATCTCCTTAATGACATATTAGCTATTGGTTCTATTGGGATATCATTAACTGTACTTTCCATATGAGGCATGTGCTCATCAGACTCTTGGTAACTTTCATCACTCTCTAGCATGGTAATAAATGGAAATGAAAGTTTATTTTGAGGAATGAAATGCAATGAATGGTCTTCCTCAAATACCAAGTGTTTGGGCTTCTTACCTACATTATCAGTATCATCCTCAATAAACCTAGCATTCAAAGTCTCAATTAATTTGGTACTATTAGATGGGAAATAAAATCTATAACCTTTGAATCATTCTGGATAACCAACAAATGAGGAAGTGACTGTTCTGGGATCAAGTTTTTTTTTTATGTAGATTATATAACCTAGTTCTACTGCACAACCCCAAACATACAAATGATTAAGACTAGATTTTCTACCTGTTCATTACTCAAAAAGTGTTTTGGTAACTACCTTTGAAAGCACTCTATTAAGAATATATGCAACGGTTCTTAAAGCTTCACCCCACAAGAATTCAGGTAAGTCCAAATGACTTAACATAGACCTAACCATATCCATATGAGTGCAATTTCTTCTTTCAGCAACCCCATTTTGCTCAGATGTACCTGGCATAGTATACTGAGCTACTATACCACACTCTTATAGATACTTAGCAAATGGCCCTGGATTTCGACCTGTTTGATTGTACCTACCTTAGTATTCACCACTACGATCAGAATGAACAACCTTAAATGACCTGTTTGATTTTCTTGTCAAGTTGTCGTTCAACTTCTCTTTTATATAATTTAAATGCATCTAGAACCTATGCTTTCTCACCAATCAAATACACATAACCATAGCGAGAGTAATCATCAATAAATGTCATGTAGTACTTGTTACCAATAATGGTAGCAATATGAAATAGGCCACAAATGTCAGTATCTACAAGAGCTAAATGCTCATTACTCCTAGTAGCACCCTTACTTATAGAGTTGGTCATTTTACCTTTAGCACAATTAGTGTAGAAACTAAAATCTGAATAATATAGTGGGTTCAAGACTCTTTCTTTGACTATTCTTTCTAGTCTTGCTCTAGATATATAACCTAAACATTTATGCTAGAAGATGGAGGAATGAACATTAATAGCATTACGTTTCATACTCACATTAAATTATAAAATAGATTGAGAAAATGAGGTATTAAGGTTCAACATATAAAGATTATTAACTAAGATCTAGAACCAATACATTTAAAGTCATAAAATATGGATAGAGTACTTTTGCAAAAGCAAAATTCAATGTCTTGTTTATCAAGTCTTGATACAGCAATTAAGTTTTTAGACATAAAGGGAACAAAAAGTACATCATTCAAAAGAAGCGAAAATCACTATCTAATAGTAGGTGTACTATGCCAACAGCTCGAACTGGAGCATCAACCCCATTACCCATTGTTAGTATTCTTTGGTTGGAATTGACCTTCTAGCTCTTTGTGAATGCCTGCATAGAATTAGAAATATGAATAGTGGCTCTTGAATCAATCCACCAAGTATTTGATGGGATAGTAGCTAAATTAGACTCTGAACACACTAGACAATGAGTGTTACCTTTCTTTGCTAGCCAGGCTTGATAACTAAAGCAATCTTTCTTTAGGTGACCCCGTTTCTCACAGAAAAAACATTGTACTCTCTTCTTCCTACTTGGTTTATGCATTTGACTAGGTCTTGCTTCAGTGTTGGTCTTATTAAGATACCCATATTTCTTAAATTTTGTATGCTTATCTGAGGTAATGATTGATTTCTGTCCCACTTGATGTGCTTCTTCGAGCTTATTCTTTTTGAGTTGTTCTTCCTCTTGAGCACAATGACTAATTAATTTAGTTAATTTTCACTTTTCTTTCTACGCATTGTAAGTAATTTTAAAAACATCAAATTGCACAGGAATAGAGTTCATGATAAAGTGGATTAGAAATGAGTCATTAACCTTCATATTCAGACTCTTTAATTGGCGTGCTAAGTCAGTCATTTTCATTATGTGGTCTCTAACTCCACTATATCCATCATAAGTTATGGTCAAAAGTTGGGTCATAAGAGTGTTAGTGTTAGTTGCATAGTAAACTAATTATACTATAGGTATTTTATGTATAATATGCATTAGTGTAATAGAAAATTTAGTGTATTTGCTTATATTTAGTTAAATATGCATTTAGAGCATTATTGCATCATTAATTATATATTAGCATGATTTAATGTTATTTCTAACATTTTTATATGAATATAATGTTCGAGAAAGGTTTTCAATGTTTGTGCAGGTTTAGAATGAACTGGAATAGGAATAGGAGCACGTGAGGAGTTGAAAATGGCCAAAATGAGGAAAAGTCACTAATGACTGTGGTTGGCAACGCCGACCGCGGTAGACGGAACAAGGAACAGGAAGAAAATAACACCTCGCTGTGGACCGCGATTGGTAATCCAGTGACCGCGGTCACCAGTGTGTATTAACTGAAGATCAGGCACGGATTGCGGTCGGTCATCTATGGACCGCGGTCGCGCGAGATTTCACATATTCGGGTTTTTTTTATCGTACTGTGGACCGTGGTCAGTACTTATGGACCGCGGTCGGTAGATGTATTTTATTATTTTAGGGTTTTCTTTAGTGAAAAACTATAAATAGGTCGTTGTAGTAGGGTTTCAAGAGGATTATCTGTTTTTAGAACGAAATATCTAGAGAAAAACAGTTGACAAAGGAGAACAGAGAGAAGACGGAGAAGAATTGAAGATCAAGGTCCAAGATTTGAGTATGTGTATTTATGATCTTAATTCTTTGATGTGTGAATTCTTAATCATGTTAGGCTAGGTTTACTTTAAGTCTAGGATGTAAATCTGGATTGTAGAATGCAGATATTCTTATTTTGATTAATCTATTTCTGAGGTTTTGTTTTATAATTTGGATTCTTAATGCTTTCTTTTTACTAGCCATAAAAGGAATGATTATAGAATGTTAATCTAAC
>JAJIYU010008548.1:0-17859 GCA_030144865.1 Tinospora cordifolia | reverse complement strand
TACAAAAAAAAATTCGGCCAAACCAGAAAAGTTTGGTTTGGCGGTGAGCTTGCTGAAGAAGAGAGCCGAATGGGCGAGGTCTCGAGTTATCTGGACGACAGAAGATTGGAGAAGAACGCAGAGGAAGCTGCTCCTATCGGTTATAGCTGTTGCCGCATGGAAAAGAAGAAGAAGATGAAAAGAAGAAGACTGGTCACTGGGGTTGTGCGGTGCGTCGAACAGAGAAGGGAAGTAGAAGCAAAGCACGGTTGCTCTGTTGATGGTGCTGCGGCTGGTTAGTGGAAAGCAAAGTAAGGCGCTCTGTCTCGGTTGCTGCCGCTGCTGCCCGAACGAAGGAGCTAGAAGGAGGATGCAGCTGCTGGTGCTGCCATTGCTGCCACCGCTATTATTGTCGAGCAAGAAGAGGAGGTAACCGAGACTGCTATGACTGGACGTGCGTGTGCTGCTTCTGCTGCTACCGAATGAAGAGGATATAGTGTAAAGAAGAGAAGTTGCTACTGCTCTGAACTGTTGTTGCAGAGCCATGAAGCCGAGCTGCTGGCCGGGAGTCACAAATAGAGGAGGTACGCAATGGGAAAACAAGATCAGAGGGGCGAAAATTCTACTGCGTGTTCGGTGTGAAGAAGAAGACCATGGCCGCAGCTGCTTCGGACGGCTGCGGCAAAATCATGAACGGAAGTTGGCAAGGAAGAGGAACGAAGAGCAAGTTTGCTCTATTGTGCAAAAAAGAAGATGAGCTGTGAGCTGGTTTTACATGCGTTACTGATCGTGATTGAAGATGAAGAAAACCTGTAGTGAAGGTGTGTTTTGTGTGGGTGACTTGGAGCTAATGGCTACCCTGTTGTTGTTCGTGAGGTATAGGAAAGGGGCGAGCAGAGTGTGTTGAGTGGCTGACCGAGATGAGTGCTAGCCATGGCGAATCAAACAGAAAATAGAAGAAACATGATGAAGAAGGTGAGCGGATTCTGCACCAAACAGGGGAGTTATTGGGTGTTGGATTGGGAGCACAAAATCATGAAGAAACAAGCTGTGAGGACTGATCTTTTGTGTGTTCTAGTTTCTTGGGTTGTTGACCAAAATTGAAGAGGGAAGAAAGAAAGAAAAGAACTCCATTATTGTATGCTTGGTCCGTGATGATCAACAAGAACGAAGAATAAAGAAAGAGGAAATTGAACTACTGAAGGTGATTGTGTGTGAGGTGGTGATGCAAAAATTTGGGCATGGATGGATTTGACCATGATACATTGTTGGCACATTACTTACTGCCATGTTTGTTAGAAAAGGACGACGCGCGAGGTAAATTTCAGACTTTTAAATTAAGATAATGCAGAAAATTATTTTAAATAATTTTAGATATGAAAATAAAATAAAATTAGAAATTTAGGAATTAGAGGCAACTAGAAATTTAATAAATCAACCGTGGAAACTAGCTTAGAAAATTTACTTAATAATTCAAATTAAATACATTTAATATGAGATTATTTATTAATTATTGAATATAAAGATTAATTAATTTAATAAAATTAAAGTAATTAATCTTTTCAATTAGGATTGGAGAAATGGTTCTCCAACATATTAATAATTTTATTTAATGTTAGAAGTTTAGAATTCACTAATTTAAACTGGATAAAAACAGGAGAAAATAAACTTTTTGAAAAAAAAGTCTTTTATAAGAAAAATACTAAAATTTTAGACTTCGAAACTAAACTTGGAACGTCTAGAAGTCTTATTTTGTTCGTAATTAAATTGATCATGATGTTAATAAATTATTTATATTACAACAATTAAATTATTAGAACTCTGATTATATGATAAAAGCTTGCAAGTATATTATTAAAGTTGAAATTTCAAATTAAGAAAATTTAGAAGACTTAGAAACTATTTTAATTAGAATATATCAAAATTTAGAAATTTAGAATAACCCTGAATTAGTTGGAAGTAATGTTTGAATTTCATAATTATCTTAGGAATTAGTTAAGCTTAAGAGTAATTTTATTAAGTGTTAAATTTTAGATTTATATATTTTAGTGTATCGAGGATCTCGAAAGAAAGCAAGGAACCCTGAAGATTGGCAAAATCAGGTAGGCGTGACTTCCTTGCTCACATGTATTATAGGGATTTAAGATTTAAAGCATTTGTTTGAATAGTTCTAGGATTACTAGAATTTTGTTAGGAAATTAATTGAACTTGTTTGGCGTGCTAGGATGATGGGTGATGATTTATTTAAATTGTGCTTTGTTTATCTATGGCATGCGTTAATAGGAAAACATGCATTTAGATTTCATTATTTACTCATGTGAATAGCCTGCATTATTTGATTTATTTTCCATGATATGTGCAATGGTTGACATGATTGAAATTGTTTGTAAAACTAAAATAAGACGATGGTTTATTAAGAATCCATGTACCAGTGCGATTGACGAGCCCAAGGCAGATCAAGGTGGCATCTCCTATATGTCACTACTTGAGATTGTCGAGCCACAAGGCAGATCGTAGGTATTCCCACCCAGAGCTAACTGTGATAGCTCGAAGTCTTTGGGAGATGGTACAATACTTGGGTAAGTACGCTCTCTTAGGCTATGATGTGAGTGTTGATTGATTTTAGATGGTTATTGGAACCCTCTGAGATTTGATTGGATCACAGGGAATACCGAGAGGCATCTCAACCCTCTTCTGATCTTATACTTCGACAAAAATAAATGAATGTTTGAATGCCTAATGTTTGAAAGTGTTTGTAATATTTTGGATTGGGTCTGTATAATACATATGACGTGTAGGATCGATCCACTGAGCTTTCGAGCTCACTCCCACTTTATTTTTCAGGTACACGTGGACGTGGAGTATGTTAATGTACATCAGAAGACTCAAAGTTTCAATAGATGCCTCATTGGGGAGGTCGTCCGGGATAGGTGGTATTTGACTAATTCTTCTTGAATGATTCATTTGATTTTAAATTCAGATAATTAGATTTATAAGCAACATTTTATTTTATTTTTAACATTTTTGGTTTGATTTCCAATTTTAAAGTATTTATGCTACACTATTTATGATTTGTGTTACAAAATCTGGTGAATGTATTGAAAAAAATTAATTTGATCTATTGTTGGTATAGAACATCCACATAGACTTTAATTGAGAACGAATGATTATGAACTTAAAATTGAAGAAAAAGATTTTGACTGAATGAAATTTTTAAGTAGCACCTTGATTTTCATCGGGCAACAATCCACATGTGAGATAACACATGAACGGAGGTCCGGTTGAAAATTGGGGTGTTACGTGGTTCGTAGCCACGATCTGAAGAAGAACAAAGACCTACAACCAGATCTAGATTGTTTCACTTCAATCTTGCTGGATTTGCAAAACCAGCCTCTGTTCAAGCTTCCATCATTCTGGATTTGCAACAAAACCAGCTATCACGTTCCACATCTTGCTGGATTTGCAAAACTAGCCACCGTTCTAGTTTGGATCTACAAAACCGGCCACCAACACATCACAAATCTTGCCGGATCTACCTCGTGCCTCACCCAACAGCCACCGTTACACCTCAACATCACCAAATTTGTTTGTTATCCGCCACTTTTGGCTACTACACCTGGTGCGTCTTCTGTTGTGCATCTTCCAACTACTTGTTGTCCGCCACTTGCAGAAGTCCGTTTGTCCGTGAAGAAGAAACACGGCAGCTGGTTTGTTGTTGCTTGCTGTGACGAGGAAGACCAACCAACTGCTAGATGTAAAAGAAGAGAAATCATGTTGTGTGTGTTGCTGGAAAATCCAACTAGCTGCTGCGTTGTGGCTGTTGCATTGCAGTTGAGGTGTGTTGTTCAGTGCGCAACGAACAACGAAAACCAACAAATTTCTGCTACTAAGCTGTTGGTGCGTGCTTCGCTAAGAAGAAGAAGAAGAAGAAGAAGAAGAAGAAGAAGAAGAAGAAGAAGAATTCAGCTACTGTGCGTTGATGGTGAGTTGCGTTTTGCCCTTAATGGATGTGTTAGATGATTTGTGTTGGTGTTTAGTAGATTATTTCTATAACGTGAAGCTTGAATTTGAGTACTTGGATTTGTTACAGATCTAGGGTATTGAATCACAATTTCAAAAGGGAACGAAAGTGATCGATCACAGCGAAGAGGTATAAAATGCATGTTGTAGATTTCTAAATTTTTTATGGCTGGGAATTTATTATTTATGTGATTTTTGTGTGCGAAATGAAGTTTAGAAAAAAATCTAAGCCTTCAATAGAAAAAAAAATATATGAAGTTTGAAGTCTTGTTCAATAATTTTGCTAGACTATTACTTTTGACCCGTGTGGATTTTTGGGATGGATGTTTGAGAAAAATTTGAGATCGAAGCTCAGGGGCTACGAAGGTTCGAAGACCGGAAATACAAATTTATTTGGGGGAGTTATGCAAATGCGAAATATTATGATTGTTTCAGTTAAGAGAAATTACTTAATTAAGAGTTAAAAGAATTTCTTAAAAATGTTTTAAGGGGGAAATTAATTTATTTAAAATTAAAGGAGGTTGACTTAGAACATTTTATAAAATAATTAGTAACTTAATGTTTAATTTAGATTTTTAGATTCGAAAACCTCATTTTAATAGAAATTGATTTAATAGAATATGAACGAACTACGTTTGGAAATTTATTTGGTGGATATTGATTTCTATTTTCAGATTAACAGTTTATGAGCTGCAACTCTTTACTCTAACATTTTTGAGAGAAATATAATCTTATAAATCTTAAATCCCTGAGTTGATATTACTAGAAATAAATTATTTCCTGAAAATGAGTATGAAGGATTGGATTTGAAGGCTTAGAAATAAATTCAGGTGACAATTAATATTTCTGGAGATTAGCATAGATTGTAGATTTTAAAGTCTTATATTGTTCGTAATAGAGTTACTTTTAATATGAATGGATGATTTTGATATAAAGAAATATGATTGGAGTCTTGATGTAAATATAAGAAAATTATAGCTGTCCTATTGAAGTAGAAATAGGGACTTTTAGATGAATAGGAGGAGCTTTAAATTAATTAATTAATTATCTTGACTTTAATTTTAGATCAAGAATATTGGGGCGGCACGGAGGTGCGATCAACTCCAGAAATTTAAAGTGGGTGTGACTACTACACTCTCTATTATTATTTGGATTTTAAATTCTAAACATGATGATTGCTTATTTTAATTACGCAATTAGGAGTATGCTAGGATTTATTCTTGAGTGACTATTGATTGGAATGTTTGACTAGATGCTGAATTAACATCATGATTGATTGAAAAATTCCATACTCGCATTCTTAGATAATATGAAGTAGTTCATGCCATGATTGAATCCTTTTAAGTGTTAGCACGAATGATTGACATGCACTTTGATGTATTACTTATGAAAATAAAGAAGATTAAATTAAGAAAAAACCACGTACTGACACGGTGACCGGCCTTAGGGTGTCATCGTGGGTGTCCTCAACTAGACTGGCTGTGGGCTGCATGTCACTTTGGACCTCACGCCTCCACCAGGGTCTCGAAAGGTAACCGGCCTTCTGGGTTACCTTCAAATTCGCTCCCAGGCCATGAGGGGGACATCGAGGCCACGAACCTTTCGTTCTTAATTATGACGAAAAACAATAAAGTGTTTGAAATGCCCTAATGAAATGAAAGTGTTTACATGTTTGGTATTTGGGTCTAAATAATGCTAGTGATGTGCAGTATGATCCACTAGACTCTTGAGCTCACCCCACTTTTCTATTTTAGGTGACAGTTGACACAGTCTGAGTTGGCTACCTTTAGGTAACTCCGACTTTTGATGTAACTTGGAGAGGTTGTTATTACTTTCTGCGCATTTCATTTTTGTACTTAAATGAACAAAGCCTGTGCCCCTTTGTTTTTAGACTAATCTTTTATATGTGATTAAATGTTTTGGATTTATTTTAGAGATTTTTAAATTAATTAAATTTGAATGTGATGTTCCTCTTTTCAGTTGAAATATTATTGATCATTTTTTTTACTTAGAAAGTCATTTCAAAAAAAAATTCATGTCTATTTTAAATTGATTTTATTATCACCTGATTGATAGAAAGAGATAGAAAGAAAGAAATAGAATGTGAGATTGAATCTAGTAGCGCTCTGGCTCTCAGCGAATGATGCAGCGATGACTTCCCCAGTCGAGCAGGCGCGCCTTCTCCATGCGCGGCTCAAGGGAACTTGCGGGAATTGGGGTCCGAGGTGTTACAAAACTAGTATCATAGCTAAGGTTGTAGCTCACTCGAAAAAGATGATTCCTCTTATACCAAAGCTAGTATCAAAGCCCAGTTAGTAGAATTATTGGGTTGAAATTTACACATAATGAATTTGATTCTATCAGAATAAAACTTTTCACAGAAATGAAAATTTCACTGGATTTGACTTTTACTGGAAAAGAATTTCTACTGATTTGACTTTCAAAAGTGGATAAAATGAGTCGAAACCATCTACTAGGCAGGTAGAAGTCTAGAAAGGATTTAGGTGATGTCAGCATACTCGAGTTGCTAGTCACAGTAGGACGCAAGCACTATAGTGACCGTGTAGGTTGAGCTCTACTTCGGTAGCGGCCTTGCAGGTTGAGCTTTATTCAGGAAAGGTTCAAAACTTGGGAGCGATGGCATCACATAAAAGTAAGATAGAGTTTGAACTTGGTGATTCAATTGACAAATCAGCTAGCCAAATATTGAGACCATAAGTTTAGTTAGAGATTGGGTGTTACCAGGGAGGCATAGTGGATCATAAGAGTAAATAAAAACTTTTAGGACATAGGCTAAAGATTAACAATGTGTACGCAATACACTTGTTTTGGTTAGGACTCGAGATCGGGACGCTCATGTATCCTTGGTCTCTATGTGGTATGGGACACATAGGGATTTGGGGGTATGGAGGAATCTCGAACTCAAAGATTGACGGACAATTCTTGGTGAATGATCGATTCTTGGGCAAAAATTGTACGCAATGTATTCTACTGGTATGAGACGGTTGCGTATGATGGGTCTTGCGTCAGCTTTAAGGAGCGAGACACTTGTGAAATTGTAATGGGCAATGAACGGACTCTTTGGAAGAGATTGCACACACTGTATTCTACTGGTATGGACGGTCGCGTACAATGGGTCTTGTGTCATCCTTAGAGACCAGGATTTGGCGAAACTATATTAGTTGTAATGGAATTGTTTGGTTCCATTATGCCAGTATGCATTGTTTGATTGGTTGTTGTGTACTTGTATATTACATATGTGGTATGATTATTTTGAGTATTGATACACAAATTCCTGTACCCAGAAACAAACGGATTGTTGTTGACTTAGAAACATAAACCCCTAGGCCATCGAAACAAATTGAAAACATAGAGACTTGAATTTAGAATCACAGTAGCACGATGAAGTAAAGGGTATTGATGGATACTAAAATTTTTCTGTTTCAATAAAATTAAATTATTGCATACTAAAATAAATCTTTGACTTGTAGATAATGCAGAGAGGTCGAGGTAGACCCAGGAAAGGTGCGGCCAGAGGTAGGGATGGAACCAAGACTAAGCATAGCAATGACGGCACTCCTGTGACACTGACACCGGTAGTGATTACATTGATGCCAGAGGCCATCACCGAGATAATGCAGAGGGCAGTGGAGCAGGTTATGAGGACCCAAAAGCCACCAGCATCAACACAACCATCAGTACCGGTTCAACTACAGGTGCAGCCACAATTATCGATAGCGCCACCAGCACAGGCTCATCCTCAGGTCCATCAAAGGTCCACTTTTATGGAGGCAGTACCACAGAATAGATCCATTGGGTTTGATAGGGATCAGAAGGATCTGTTGGTGGAGTTCCAAAAGCTACATCCCAGTACTTTTGAGGGGACTTTCACAGAAAAGGTGGAGCAAACAAGAGGGGTACAGAGCACCTTAGCCTTAGAGCCAAACTTAGACTTATGATAGATAGCAGACCCAGCAGACTCGACCTGTCTGTGCAACTGATGATCAGAGGGAGAGGGCTAAGAAACAGGGGTTATGCTTTGTATGCAATCAGAGAGGGCATCAAGCTAGACGTTGTCCTACCAGAGCACCAGTTCCTGCTTCTTAGCAGTTGCAGCAAACACGAGGGCAGAGTAGTGGTCCACAACAGAGACAACAACCACAATCCCAGCCACAACAAAGGAACCAGGCCCGACTATATACTCTAGACGCCTAGACTAATCCCACTCCAACCGTGGAAGGTACATTTCTTTTGTTTGGCATTGCTGTCCAAGTTTTCTTCGATTTGGGTGCCACTAGATCCTTTATTTCTGAGAACCTAGTAGATAGGTTACAATTGGTAACAAGTCTGTTGCCAACGACATTAGATGTGGCCACACTAATAGGAACTACTGTGAGTTCGAGAAAATACTATAGATGTGACCTTAGGTTTGGAGATAAGCTGATTTCAGCTTATCTCTATGCACTCCATTTTCATGAATATGACATGATATTGGGTATGGATTGGTTGACCCAATATCAAGCACAGATTGATAGTTAGAGATGAAGGGTGATGGTGAAGCTACCATCTAGAGAAATACTGAAGATAACGGGGGACATGCATAGACAATTGGAGTTCAAGATCTAGTTGCATCCAGGCACTGACCCCATAGCCATTCCACCCTACAGAATGGAACCGGTAGAACTGAATGAGTTGAAGACACAATTAGATGAACTCCGCGAGAAGGGATTCATCAGACCTAGCGAGTCGCTATGGGGAGCTCTAGTACTGTTTGTGAAGAAAAAGGATAGATCCTTGAGACTATGTGTAGACTACCGGAGGTTAAACCAAGCAATGATAAAGAACAAATACCCATTGCCTAGAATAAATGACCTATTTGATCAGTTGAGGGGAGCCACTCACTTCTTCAAGATTGATCTACGGTTAGGACATCATCAATTAAGGATTAGAGAGTCTGACATATACAAGACAACTTACAGAACTCGATATGGGCACTTTGAGTTCACTATGATGTCGTTTGGTTTGACCAACGCGCTGACTGCATTTATGGATCTGATGAACACAATCTTCAGATAGTACCTAAATTAGTTTGTTGTAGTATTTGTGGATGACATCCTAATCTACTCTAGATTAGAGGCGAAGCACGTTTAGCATTTGCATATTGTTTTGGAAGTATTGAGAAGAAATGAACTGTATGCTAAGCTCAGCAAGTGTGAATGCTGGATAAAAAGGGTCAAATTCCTTGGGCATGTGGTTTCTGCAGAAAGAATATTAGTAGACGTTGAGAAAGTGGAAGCGGTATCAAACTGGAAGCAACCTATGATTGTCAGAGAAATCAGAAGCTTCCTAGGTTTGGCTGGATACTACTGTCAGTTCATCCAAGATTTCTCAAAATTGGTTGTACCAATGACCAAGTTAACCAGAAAGGGAGAGAAATTCATTTGGAATGATAAGTGCGAATAAGCATTCCAAGAATTGAAGAAAAGGTTAACTTCAGTACTCGTTCTAGTCACACCTACTCAGCGTGTTAGGTACATTCTATACACTGACGCTTTGTTGATTGGATTAGGCATAGTGTTGATGTAAGAGGGAAAGGTAGTAGCGTATGCTTCAAGGCAATTGAAGACCCACGAAAGGAACTACCCTACCCATGATTTAGAGTTGGTAGTGATTGTGTTTACATTGAAGATCTGGAGACACATCCTCTATGGGGAGAGCTTTGATCTATTTTTAGATCATAAGAGCTTGAAATATGTTTATACTCAAAAAGAATTAAATCTAAGGCAGAGAAGGTGGGTAGAATTTTTGAAAGACTATAATTTTTAACTGCACCACCATCCAGGCAAAGCCAATGTGGTGGCTGATGAACTTAGTAGAAAAATTAGCAAGAAAGATGAGGATAGAGGACAGATGTACCAGTTAATCAGTGAAATAACTTGGGTATTGCATTAGATGAGAAATGAGCATATTTGTATGCTATGACTTGGCAACTAGACCTACTACACCAGATTAGATATGAGCAAAAAAGTGACAAGTGGATTGTGGATCTCACAGAAGGTGTTAAACAAGGCAAGTACACAGACTTCAAAATTGATGCAGAGGGTATACTGAGGCTCGGGAACAAAATTTGTGTGTTGGGTAAAGGACAATCCAGAAGAACCATCCTAGATGAGGCTCATCAGACTAAGTACACAATACATCCAGGTGGTAACAAGATGTACCAAAACCCCAAGAAGACCTACTGGTGGAGGGGCATAAAAAGGGACATAGGCCAATATGTTTCTAGATGTTTAACATGTCAGCAAGTGAAGGCAGAGTACAGGAAATCTTTAGGAATATTGAACCGCTTCTAATACTAGAGTGGAAGTGGGATAATATTGCAATGGATTTTATTAGCAGCCTGCTGAGGAGTCAGAAAAGGGAAGACACGTATCGGTGATTGTGGATTGTCTAACGAAGGTAGCTCTCTTCCTACCCATTCGATATATAGATCCCGTCGAAAAATTTGGAGAGTTATATGTCAAGGAAATTGTAAGACTCCATGGTGTTCCCAAGACCATCGTGTTTGATAGAAATTCTAGGTTTACTTCTCAGTTTTGTTAGAGTTTGCAGAAAAAGTAAGGAAGCAGACTCACCATGAGCACTGCGTTCCATCCTTAGACTGATGGCCAATCTGAGAGGGTCATTCAAATATTAGAAGATATGATAAGAGCTTGTGTCCTTGATTTCAAGGGCAACTGGAGCAAGTACCTACATTTGGCAGAGTTCGCCTACAATAACAGTTATTAGGCGAGCATACGAATGGTTCTATATGAAGCACTCTATAGCAGACCCTATGGATCATCGTCTTGTTGGGTATACTTTGAGGATCAAGTTCTCGTGGGATTAGAATTGGTAGAAGAAATGAACACTCACATAAAAAAGGTTCGAAAGAGTAGGCAAAAACGTTATGTGGACAGAGAAGAAGACCTCTAGAATTTCAACTGGATGACAGAGTTTTCCTGAAAATTAGTCCACAGAAAGGGATTAGACGGTTTGAAATCAAGGGGAAGCAAGCACCAAGATTTATCGGTCCGTTCGAGATACTCAAGCGGGTTGGTGAGTGCGCCTATGAGCTAGACTTGTCGAATCGTATGTCCTCGATCCATACAAAAGACAAGCTAGACCCATCACATGTCATATACTGGGAGGAGGTCGTACTTCAAGACAATGCAACTTACGAAGAACCAGCAGTTAGAAGACTAGACCATAAGGTGCATAATCTTAGGACCAAGGACATTCCTTTGGTCAAGGTGTTGTAGAGGCATCATGATTTGGAAGAGGCGATCTGGGAGTTGAAGAGCGAGACGCGGACTAAATACCTAGCTCTCTTCACCAGAAACACCTGATTGGATAACATCATACGGGCACTTATACTTCTAAATTTCGAGGACGAAATCCTTTTAAGGAAGGTAGATTGTAATAACCCCAAATTTTAGTAACGCGAGCATGTCACAATGAAATTAAAAAAATAATATAAATTTATCAACTAAAAGTTAAATAAATATGTATTTTGAATATCATAGGGTTAATAGAATAAAACAAAACTCTATTCGGTAAAAAAAAATATTAATAAATTAAGTGAAATAAATATATGCATATGTATGCTTGTATATAAAGGGAATTGTTCATGTTTTGGGGCTTACACAAAAATTTATTATTATCTATACGTGATCATATATAAAAGGGAGTTGTTCTTCAAGATGCGATACACACAAACAATGAAAAAAAGGCATTGTCTTTTTCTTTCTTCTCATTCAAGTTTGAGAGCAAAAAAAAATCCAGATTTTCAGATTTTGGATTTTTGGAACAAAAAATCCAGATTTTTCATTCACATTTCTTTTGGATTTGAGATTAAAAAAAAAAAAACTACCGTTCAAACTGGATTTTTGGGTGATATGCATCTTTAACATTGCTGGTTCAAAGCCACAATCTGAAGAAGTTTCAGATCTAAAGAAGAACAAAGACCCACAACCAGATCTGGATTGTTTCACTTCAATCTTGCTGGATTTGCAAAACCAACCACCATTCAAGCCTCCATCATTCCGGATTTGCAACAAAACCAGCCATCACGTTCCACATCTTGCTGGATTTGCAAAACCAGCCACCGTTCTAGTTCATATCTACAAAACCAGACACCAACACTTCCCAAATCTCGCCGGACCTACCTTGTGCCTCACTCAATAGCCACCGTTGCACCTCAACATCGCCGGATTTGCTTGTTGTCCGCTCTTTTGGCTGCTACACCTGGTGTGTCTTCTGTTGTGCATCTTCCAACTACTTGATGTTTGCGACTTGCAGTAGTCCATCCGTCCATGAAGAAGAAACACGGCAGCTGGTGTGTTGTTGCTTGCTGTGACAAAGAAGACCGACTAGCTGCTGGACGTGAAAGAAGAGAAATCGTGTTGTGTGTGTTGCTAGAAATCCAGCTAGTTGCTGCGTTGTGGCTGCTACATTGCAAATCACGTGTGATGTTCGATGTGCAACGAAGAACAAAAACCAGCAGATTTTTGTTGCTAAGCTGCTGGTGCGTGCTTCACTAAAAAGAAGAAGAAGAAAAATCCAGCTACTGTGCGTTGATGGTGAGTTGTGTTTTGCCCTTAATGGATGTGTTAGATGATTTGTGTTGGTGTTTAGTAAATTATTGCTATAATGTGAAGCTAGAATTTAAGTATTTGGATTTGTTACAGATCCAGGGCATCGAATCACAGTTTCGAAAGGGAACGAAAAGGATTGATCACAGTGAAGAGGTATAAAATGCATGTTTTAGATTTTTAAATTTTTTATGGTTGGGAATTTATTATTTCTATGATTTTTATGAGTGAAATGAAGATTAGAAAAAAAAAAAAAATCTAAGGCTTCAGTAGAAAAAATATATATATGAAGTTTGAAGCCTTACTCAATAATTTTGCTAGAACTATTATTTTTGACCAAAGTGGATTTTTGAGAAAAATTTAAGATCGAAGCTCAGGGGGCTGTGGAGTTTCGAAGACAGGAAATAAAAATTTATTTGGGGGATTTATGCGAATAGAAAATATTAGGATTGTTTCAATTAAGAGAAATTACTTAATTAGGAGTTAAAAGAATTTCTTAGAAATGTTTTAAGGGGAAAATTAATTTATTTAAAATTAAAGGAGGTTAACTTAGAACTTTTTATAAAATAATTAGTAAATTAATGTTTAATTTAGATTTTTAGATTTGAAAACCTAATTTTAATATAAATTGATTTAACAGAATATGAAAGAACTACGTTTGAAAATTTATTTGGTGGATATTGATTTCTATTTTCGTATTAACAGTTTAGGAACTGAAAATCTTTACTATAATATTTTTGAGAGAAATATAATCCTATAAATTTTAAATCCCTAAGTTGATATTAGTGAAAATAAATTATTTCCTAAAAATGAGAACGAAGGATTGGATTTAAAGGGTTAGAAATAAATTCAGGTGACAATTAATATTTCTAGAGATTAGCGTAGATTGTAGATTTGGAAGTCTTACTTTGTTTGTAATAGAGTTACTTTTAATACGAATGGATAACTTTGATAAAAAGAAATATGATTGGAGTCTTGATATAAATATAACAAAATTAGACCTGTCCTATAGAAGTAGAAATAGGGATTTTTAGATGAATAGGAGGAACTTGAAATTAATTAATTAATTAACTATCTTGACTTTAATTTTAGATCAAGAATATAGGGGTGGCGCAGAGGCGCGAGCGACTCCAAAAAATTAAAGTGGGTGTGATTACTACACTCTCTATTATTATTTGGATTTTAAATCCTAAACATAATGATTGCTTATTTTAATTACGCAATTAGGAGCATGCTAGGATTTATTCTTGAGTGACTATTATTTGGAATGTTTAACTGGATGTTGAATTAACATGATGATTAATTGAAAAATTCCACACTCGCATGCTTAGATAATATGAAGTCGTTCGTGCCATGATTGAATCCTTTTAAGGGTTGGCATGAATGATTGAGATGCATTTCGACATATTACTTATGATGTGTGATTTGCACTATAATTGTAAAACTAAAGAAGATTAAATTAAGACAAAAACCACGTACTGGCGCAGTAACCGGCCTTAGGATGTCATCGTGGGTGTCCTCAACTAGACTGGCTACGAGCTGGGTGTTACTTTGGACCTCACGCCCCCACCAGGGTCCCGGAAGGTAACCGGCCTTCGGGCGTTACCTCCGGATTGGCTCCTAGACCACGAGGGGGACACTGAGGCCACGAACCTTTCGATCTTAATTACGACGAAAAACAATAAAGTGTTTGAAATGCCCTAATGAAATGAAAATGTTTGCATGTTTGGTATTTGGGTCTAAATAATGCTAAAGATGTGCAGTATGATCCATTAGGATCTTGAACTCACTCCACTTTTCTATTTCAAGTGACAGTTGACACAGTGCGAGTTGGCTATCCTTAGGCAACTCCGACTTTTGATGTAACCTCACTAGAGAGGTTGTTATTACTTTCTGCGCATTTCATTTTTGTACTTAAATGAACAGGGCCTGTGCCCCTTTCTTTTTAGACTAATCGTTTATATGTGATTAAATGTCTTGCATTTATTTTAGAGATTTTTAAATTGATTAAATTTGAATGTGATGCTCCTCTTTTCAGTTGAAATTTTACTGATCATTTTTTTTACTTAGAAATTCATTTCAAAAAACATTTCATGTCTATTTTAAATTGATTTCATTATTACCTAATGGACAGAAAGAGATGGAAAGAGAGAAATAGAATGTGAGATTGAATCTAGTAGCGCTCATACTCTCGACGGACGATGCGGCGGTGACTTCTCCAATAGAGCGGGTGCGCCTTCTCCGTGTGCGGCCCGAGGGAACTCGCAAGAATCGGGTGCTGGGGTGTTACACTATGACTTCACATTAGAGTACCACCTTGGGAAAGCCAATGTAGTTGCAATTAGTAGAAAGATGATGGAAATAGAAGCAATGGCTTACTATATGAAACATGAATGGATGTTACCTAAGCAAGCTAATGTGATGAGTATTATTTCTACGCCTACCTCAGTTACTATTTCTACAGAGATAAGAGCTCAACCTGCTCATATACAAAAACTTATTGATTAATTGAAAATTCAAAAAGAATATAATGGGTACAAAGATTGAGCTAAAAGTAATGACAACCCAAAATTGGAAAGAATCTTTAGATGACACATTGAGGTATAGAAAAAGATTGTGGTTGCCCAAAGATTGGGATTTGAGGAGAAAACCACTTAAGGAGGATCACAGGTCAAGTTATGCGATACACCCTAGGGCCACTAAGATGTATTATGATATGAAAAGGATGTATTGGTGGTCAGGAATGAAGAAACACGTAGTAGATTATGTACGAAAGTTCAAGGTGTGTCAGCAAGTTAAGGCTAAATATCTACAACCTGGAGGTCTTCTACGATTGATATTTATCCTTCAGTGAAAATGGGAGCATATATCCATTGATTTTGTTGTTGAGTTACCCAAGTCCTAGAGGAAACATGATGCCATGTGGGTTATCATTGATAGATTGACTTAGTCAACCATTTGTTGTCTATTTACACAAAGGATCTACTTAAGAAGCTAAGCAAATGGTATATAAAAGGCATAGTGAGTTTGAATGGTGTTCTTGTGTTTATAGTGTCATACTAAGATGCTTGATTTACAAGAGATTTTAACAAAGTCTACAGACATCACTTGATACACAACTTCACCTTAACACTACATTTCATCCTTATCCTAACGAATGAACTGAGTGATTGATTCTGATTTTGGAGGATATGCTTAAAGCTGTGTACTTGATTTTAGGGATCAATGGGAAAGTTACATTCTTCTTTGTGAGCTTGCTTATAATAATAGCTATAAAACTAGTATTGGTAAGGTGCCATTTGAAGCCTTGTATTGGAGACCTTCCAAATTGCATGTATGTTGGGCAAAGGTTGGTGAGGCGTTAATAATGGGTCCAAAATTAGTAAAGGACCACATAGAGAAAATTAAGTAGATAAAGCTAAGAATGAAGGTAGCTCAAAATCAACATAAAAGTTTTGCAGTTTGAAAGAGAAAAGCCTTAGAGTTTGCAAAGGGAGGCTCAATATACTTCAAAGTATCGCATCAAAAGGGTTATAAAGAGATATGGTTTAAAGGAAAAATTAGCTCCTCACTACGTAAGACCTCTTGAGATTCTTGAGAGGGTAGGTCAAATGACATACAAACTTGATCTATTGCCACAACTAGCGGCATACATAATGTATTTCATATATCTATGTGTTTGAAATACTACTCAAATCGAGACCATATCATTGCCTATAGTGGATTGAAGCTAGACGATGCTACTACATATGAGGAGAAACTAAAAATTCTTGACAAAAAGTTTAGCAACTATGAATCAAAGAATTCCTCTCGTAAAGGTTAAGTGGCAAACTAAGGGAGACCAACAAATTACGTGGGAGTAAGAAGGTTATATGAAAGAAAACTTTCCTAGTTAATTTTCAACGGGAAGGTTATATGAAAGAAAACTTTCCTAGTTAATTTTCAAGGGGTGTACTCCCTACTTTAAATTTTGATGATGACATTTTTTTAAGTAGGGTAGGTTATAACAGCCTAAAAATAGTATAAAAAATAGAAATAAAGATTGGTAGGGAGCCACAATAAAATAATAAAATAAATAAATAACATAACATAACATAAAGTTACGCATTCTAATACAACTAGAAGACTATATTGAGGTTTTCTATAGAGCCGTCAAAAGAGAATGAGGAAGCATTGAGAAGTCATTCACAAAAATTTCAAAACACACTTAAGAGTGAGATATAACGAAGTACCCAAAGTTGTCCTAGAAACAAAACTAATCTAAGTAGAAATAGACCAAAAGTAATCTCTTTTTTTGCAAATTTCTAGGACAAAATTCCTTTTAATGAGTAGTATTTTTATATCCTAAAATTTTAATCTTAATCAACCATGGTCAATAATGCTTAATCATAGTCAAGAACTAGTCAGATTAACGGTAGTAACATACCCCACATTTGAAAAAGGAGATCCAGAGAATGAGATATGTCATTCTTTGAGTGTGGGAAAAATAAGAGAGGGCTACGAAACATGGGAAACTTGGTGGAGGAGTTGTGGGCACAAGGAGGCTAGCAAACATTTGAAGTAAACACTTTGGGCCAAACCACCAAATAACACTTGCAAAATTGTATAGCTGCACACCCAAAAACTAAGCTTCTAAAACTTGCCAATGGGGTCACCTTTGACCCATGTTTGAATATGATGGATATGGTAGAACACAACTCATACAAAACTAAGAAGTACTTAAAACCAAGTTTGCAATAGTGGAAAAACAACATTAAATGATGACCTAATGTGTTATAACTGAATAGCCAGAAAAAGGTGGTTGTAATGCAAGCATAGTTGTTGTCAAAGTTTCAAATAATAAAGGAATCTTAATAATTTGACCTTGTATCCCAAGAACAAGGTTAATTACCAAACTACCATGATGTCGTAAAACACTAAGAGATGAAAAAAAGAAGTCATAGAACTCACAAAACTAATGAGAAATGAACCCCAACATAGTGTTATAACTACGAAACTATTTTTTGCATCACAACGTACAAAAGCATGCTACACTATCAAGTTACTGCTATAAGTTTTTTCAGAGTAGTGCACTGCACAATAATAGCGCAATATGCTTCTCTGTTGATTTTTAGAGAATAGTTTCTTTAACTATTTTGGGTTTGCCCACACACTTCGGTAATGTTTTGAGAGATATAACGATGGATTCCAAAGGGCAATAATGACACAAATGCATGCACAATAACAA
>JAJIYU010008547.1:0-17895 GCA_030144865.1 Tinospora cordifolia | reverse complement strand
CTCGAGAGGTGGAGACTGTACAGTTGGCCTTAAGCGTGTGCAGAGGCAACGATGGCGATAATATTCTTTCTTTTTCTTACTTGTAGGTAATGCATATGTATGTGGTGCATTGGATTTTGTTACGTGAAAGAAGCACTTAAGTGCATGTGTAGTAGTGTACGAGTGAGTGAAACACATGGGCAGGCATTGAGTTGGGTTTGTCAACCATACTAAAAAAGCAAAAATATGGGCGAGACACAAGTACTGTTTCTATCCCAAAATAAGTAAACATAAAAGATGTGGGAGCGATCATCCAGACTGCTCACATCCGCCCTTAGCTAGCTAGCTTCCTTCCGCAAATGAACCGCGGCCGACACCGCCCATATATATATATATATATATATATATATATATGATTATCTAATCTTACTCCTTTCTTCAAATTTTTATTTTTGTTTTAGAGGCCCAGTAAATATTTTGTATATCATATTTTATGAATTTTTTTCAAAGCATAAAGTAAATATCATAGCATTTTCAGTATTAAAATCTTATGTAAAATAATAGTTATTTTAATTGATTGTCGCTAAAATTACTCCTTATAAAATTATAACATCCATAATTATTAGATTAATAAGAATATATACCTTGAGATTTTTATTACATATTCATCCATTGATTACGATTGTATAAATAATATAGTACCAACAATCAATCGAGTAATTTTTTATTTTAATTTTCATGTATTAATGAGTTGCATTCGTCTATTTTAATCTATTAACTACCATGACATAAATATTAAAATTTTGAGATGATTTATATTTTCCTTTCTAGCATTTCAACGAAGATAAATGGATACCTTTTCATCACATTTCCATGACAACGTCTACGACCATATGCTTCTACTACTATACGGACCTAAGAGGTTTCCCACTCATTATTCTCTTGTCTTTCCATGCTAACAAATAATATGTCTATTAAACAAAAGACTGTATTTTAGGAACATATGATTTGAAATATGATCAAGCGCATAAGAATTATAACAAAGCAAACCAACGCCATGAAAAGATGTAAAACAAATGAAAAAGTCAAGGCAAGGTGGCACAATTCAAACCAAGACTTCAACGTTATCCATGCTCGGAAAAAAAAAAAAAAAAAAAAAAAAAGAACTAACGGAATGGTCAAAGCATCAAAAGTTAAAGTGAAGGTTTATTTGTTATATACTTTAGACCTTGTTTGGTTGTAGACTGCGTTCCTAATTAAATACCCAACTTTGCATCATCACATGATTTCATGTTTTTCTAGTTATATAGTTTTATTAGCCCTCTCTCTAGTTTAATAAGCATTTGGTTTCTCTACTTCTAGTTACTTTACAATGGCTTTTCTCATTATATTTGTGTTAAAAAGTCATCCTACACGTTTTCAACAATGATTTTTGGTAAAATACTTAACTTACATGTTCTATCAAATTATGTGTAGTGATTGTTGGTTTTAAATGAGCAAATGATACTTAATCAAATGGTTTTGATTTCTTGTTTTAAAAGTGTAAGATAACCAAGAGGAAAGTGAATTGGGTGCACTAACGATTTATAGGCCAACCCTGAACACTTAAATGATGAGAAAATGCACCGCAAGTATGTAAAATTGATATGATATGAAAAAACACACTTTAGAATGCTAAAACTTTGCATTTGAAAACCACTGATCGTATTATAATTGTTATACCCTTGAGAAAAATTTTAAGTTTTTAATTTTAATATTTAATTTAATTCAATAAATAAATTAGTTAATATATAGACTCAAATTTGTAGAAAATATTAATTAAAAATTTTAATTAAAATAAAATATCTAAAATAACACTTTTAACAAAAAGACAAAGGATGACCTAATAGAAGTGATTACTTTGATTTTTTAAATACTTTTTTTTGGTGAAATTATACTTCGAATTCACGAAAAATAGTGATTCGATCATAAATCATCACAATAGGAGTGGAATAATTATTAGAAAAAAATTAGAAAAAAAAATTCACGGAATTCATGTTAAGTTTTGAGAAAAATTGTCTAGAAAATTCAAATTTTTGTAGAAATTGGATTTTCTTAAACAACAAGCAAAGCAATATTTATAATCATAATTATTGAACAAAAATTTGTCAAAAATTTTAGAAAAATAAGATATAATTAGAAGAAATATTTAGAGAAATTCTCAACCACTACATTTGAGAACTGGAGGAAGTGATACGTCAGGTGTACCAAGCTTAGTAAGCCACAATACACAGAATCGAAGCTCTAGGTGTACTAAGGGTGTGAAACATGGGAAGACCACTAAAGTGCACCAAAGTTCAAATCTTAAATAAAGAAATAAATAAATAAGGTGCATGAAAAAATTTTGGAGTTAATGCATATGTAAAAAAAGGGTCAAAAAATTATTTTCCACCCCAAAATATAAGTCCAATTTGAAAAAAAAAACCACTTTTAAGAAAATCAAAATTTGGAAAAAACAGAATTCCCTAGGCCAAACATTTAGGATGCAACAGTAGATTCTAAAGAACCAATATCTTTGTCTACACATAGGTGTGGTAGAGATTGTTGGTGTTGAGGTGTAGCATGCGACCTGCTCATTGCATTTTAGAATATTACGAGATGGGTCACTAGTGCATTTTCCTTATTTCCTCTCTAAACTTGTATATACATGCTTGAATTATGAAAAATGATGACTTGGGAGGAAAAATAAAGTACTTTATTGCACAATCTCACATTGTATGATATGTAAAGGACTACATGATATTTATGCTTATGACGATTTGATTACTACATTCCATAATAGAGGCCATGATATAAAGAGAATCTATGTTATGATATCATTGAAATATACATATATTGTGTCGAGACCTCTTCCCTAGGTCAAAGGGCGGCTTGATTGGCATAATGGTCCGACGAACGTACTTACCATATCAAGTTCGCTCAACCGCTATTAAGCCTCTCCAATTTCAACAACGAGTTGTATCAGACAATTTAAAGATCCAAGTGCGAAAGCAAGCAAACATTATAAAGGATGATCATTGTATTACATATTGTCTTGTTCAAAAATACACATTGGACCATATATACATACGCAAAAATGACCAACCTCAACAAAAGACCAAAAAAAGGAAAAAAGAGTCGTCAGGGAACTAGGCAATAACCATACATTTTCCTCTGTCAGCCACCGAAAAACTTGAAATGTTAGTAGAGTAGTGAGCCTAAAAGTCGACGTAGCTTAATAAGTAGTAAGAATAGCATGTTACCAATAATCAACATTCTAAAATAGTGCATGTATGCATGAACAGTACAATGATATAGTGATTGAATGCATGACATAGTATAAAAGCGATTATAAACAATGCCACAGTTATAGAAAAACATTTTAAATACATACTAATTAAAATTGTATCTAGGCTAGGGTCCTAAGTCAGCAAACCCAACCCTATGGTCATTGCTCGAGTAGGTCGTAAGTCAAGCGTACTGGCCACTCAAGCGGGTCGTAAGCTAGGCGTATTCCTCGAATACCCTAACCCCGTGCTTGGTCCTCGAGTCCCATCACTCGAGCGAGTCGGAAGCTAGGCACATTGATCATATGCCCTAACCCCATGCTCAGACTTTGAGTCTAATCTCAATCACATTGTGTACCCTGACCCCACGCTCAATCCTTGAGTCTATAGTCTCATTATCCATGTACATCTACATATTTCAAAACCAATTCGATGTATCTTAATCACATAAAACCATTTAAACCATGTCATTTCATACAAGTTTTATGCAAGGAATATAAGTTACAGTAAACATTTGAATCAAACTACTCATCTCGGGTTCTGAGCACTGATGTCTCGTTGACACTCGGCCCAGTCCCATAGTATACACTCGAATCTGCATTGTTTAAACTCAATTTCAGTTCTCTTTAGAATGTGGCTTAACACTTTGTTCCACTATCCCTAATTGGTGTCGATCGACCCAAATTCGATTAAGTCAATTGGTCAAACGTGGTCAACTGCTCAAACTTGGTTAAAATTGATCAACATAATCAATTTTGGTCACCTTGGTCAATTTGGGGCATATTGAGCCAAATTAGGTCAAAATTGGGCTAATGAGGTTAAAATTGGGCCAATTAGGCCAAAATTCTCAAATTCTAATACTTAGCCAAATTTGAACTTTTTGCTCTCTCTACACAGCAAATTTGTCGATTTTTTTACGATCAATCTATGTGTTAGATTTGCACAAAACTTTTTATATTTCATCTACACTTTCTAAAAAGTCACAAGAATTTTATATTTTGATTTTTGGACATCATTTGTTATGGTTTTTAATTGTAACAACAGGGACTATAAAATCTCATTTCTTATGTGATAGGCAGTCACTTTGTGCATCAATTGACCGCTTTACCCAATTCAGATTAGGGCAAAATTTGGTACACATAGTCTTGACATATCCGGTGACAACTCCACCAAATGTTAGCCCAAAATAACCATTTATGGTTAGTCAATTGGTCTCCTACATTCTCTATTATGTAACGAGTTTTTCAATTTCTAAGTTTCCTATGATTTTCAAGTGCATAATTATCCCTATTACTCCATTGATTTGAGGCCCCTTTCTCACATGTTTTGTAATGTTTTGTAAGGCTTAGATATTAGAACATTAACAGTGCAAGTTTCATCCCAAAACAGTAAGCAAACATAGCAATGATCACTCTCAAATACACCCTACAACACTTAGCTTCTGGTTGTCAACATTTATGGTTTAGACCACACCTTTGATAGATTTTTCATGGTGTTTGTTGATGATATCTGGGTCATTCTAGGTTCTCTATCGAGCATGTAAAACATTTGTTGATGGTGTTGTAGACTCTTGGGGAACATAAGTTGTATACCAAATTTAGCAAGTGTGAGTTATAGATGTGAATAATAAAGTTCTTAGGCCATGACTAAGCTTACAAGGAAGAGAGTGAAGTTCAAATGGATAGACAAATGTGAACATTCCTTCTAAGAGTTGAAGAAGCGCCTGACATCTATGCCAATTCTAACAACCCCCATGGGTGGATTGGGTTATGTTCTATATATTGACACCTCATAAAATGAACTAGGTGTAGTACTTATGTAGGGGGGTAAGGCAGTAGCTTATGTAGCACAACAACTAAAGGCTTATGAGAAGAGTTACCCTACCCACGATTTAGAACTAGATGTAGTAGTCTTCACTCTAAAAATATGGCAAGTTACCTTTATGGGAAAAGATTTGTGTTGTATTCTAACAATAGGAGCCTCAAATACATACAAAACTAGAAGGACATGAATTTGTGGCAAAGGCACTGGGTTGAGTTTCTTAAGGACTACGATTTTCAGGTGTTTTGCCATCAAATAAAGCTATTGTTGTGACTAATACTTGGAGTAAAAAAAAAACACATACTGAGGATAGCGAGAGAGTGTGGCATACCAGATCATTGAGGATTATAACTTGGGGTTACGCACATATACAAATTGAGCCTTCCTATCTACCATTAGATGTAAGTTAGAGTTAACATGACATATACTTGAGTCTCAAGCACAAAACTGGTTGATTTTAGTGATTAAAGCTGGAGTACCACAAGGTGAGCACCCAAAATTCCATGTTGATGATGAGGGACTACTGAGGCTTAGAGAATGGGTTGTGTACTCGAATGATGTTTAGATAATACAAGTCATCCTTGACGAAGCACATCAATGATCAAACTAAGTATACCCTACATGTAGGTGGAGACAAGATGTACTAGAATATATTCCAATCATATTCGTGGAAGGGTATGAAGAAAGATGTTGCTTAATATGTGGACCAGACGCCTCACATTTTAGTAGGTGAAAGCATAACACAAGAGACAGTTTAGATAGTAACAACCATTATACAAACCTCAGTTAAAATGGAAGAATGTTGCCATGGATTTTGTGACAGGATTGCCAAAGAATCAAATTGATGAAGATATAGTGTGGATGATGGTAGATAGACTCATCAAGGTAACTCACTTTCTACCCAACAAATCCACAAACCCAACATATAAATAAAGAGAGCTTTATGTCAGGGAGGTAGTGAGGCTACATTGTGTGTCAAGGACCATTGTATCTAATTGAGATACAAGTTTCATTGCCTAGTTTTGGAAAAATTTGAGGTGAGAGATTGGCACCAAGCTCATTATAAGTATCGCTTTTCATCCTCAAATGGATAGACAATCCAAGTGAGTTATTTAGGTTCTTAAAGATACTCTTAGACCATGTGTGCAATACTTTTAAGGGAATTGGAGCAAACGTTTAGAATTGGCCAAGTTTGCATATAATAAAAACTACCATGCCACTATTTAGATGCCTCCATATGAAGCACTATATGGGAGGCGGTGCAGATTACCATTGTCTTGGACCGACCTTAAAGGATTGGGTATTGGCTAGACTAAATATGATGTAAGAGACTAATGGCAAGGTCCAACTCATATAGAAGAGGTTGGTTACAAGACATAGTCACCATAAGACTTATGATGATAGGCAATGATGTCCCTTAAGAGTTCAAAGAGGGCAATAAAGTTATCTCCCATGTTAGCTCAAGAAAAAGAATCAAGTGGTTTGGTGAAAAGTGGAAGCTAGCTCCAAAATATATAGGTCCCTTCGAGATCATTTAGAAGGTTGCGGGTCATGTTTATAGATTGGAGCTCATGTTGGACTTATTTTATGTCCATGAAGTATTCAATGTGCCATACTAACAAAGTACCATTTAGGCCAATCTCACGTCATTCATAGTTGGGACATTTAGTTATAGAACAACTACACCTATGAGGAGGCAATTGTAAGAATACTAGATAGGAAAATTTATAACATCTATTATATTGATCAACTAAATTCATAAAAGAAAAACTGGTGGGAAGTTGAAAACCTATGCACTTTCCATTTCCATGAAAATTCAGGTGCTTAGCATTTGAAAGCTTTTATGCTCTTCCTGAGACCTTGCATGACCAAATCATTGAGAAGAGATAATGTTCTTGATAAGGCTATTATTAATTGTTAGAAGCTCAGCCTATTGGTGCCCTCTTTTGATCTATACACTTATCATTTGAAATAGGAGAGCAAAAAAGAGGGAATGAACCATTTTTCAAAGTGTAAAGTGGTGAGAAAGCCCATGTGTGCATGGAAGGCCTATGTTGAGATTAGGGAAGTCTTTGAGGATAACAAACCACCGCTTGTAAGTATCCCTAACCATTCTTTTGCCATAGATTCCTTATGTTACAAAAAATACCAAAACATAAACACTTTATTTATAATAGTTGCATGAGTATCCACCTACTTTATAGGACAATTCATGCGAACCACAAACCCTATTCTACTGTGACCTTAGCACCACTAGATTATGGATTTTCCATGACAATAGCACCTCCAAAATGGCATAAATCTATCAACTATAAACCAAGAACAAACATACAAAGGTAGGTGGTTTAAATTCAAATTTTGACTTACTTGAACCATGTGACCAACCCATTTTGCCGATTTAAAAAATGACAATGTGGTTCTAAGAGCATAACCTTCACACCATTAGAAAGTATGTAGAAACATCTTTAAAATGCCACTAAATGTAATAAAATTATGAACCGAGGTGTGAGAATTGTGGGTTCAAAGATAGGTTGTTTGCATGAAATGATGTTGTTGTCAAACTCATAGCTAACCATGTAAAACCTTCACATTGCTTTCAAATGTTTTGGAATTATTGAACCAAACCTATGTTTTATTCTGCAACAGTGAAGAATGAACAAAATGAGTCTTAGAACATCTAAATCTAATATTGAAAAGGCTCGAACCAAGAGGAAAATGGTGCATTACTTTGTGTCTAAAAGCATACACTATCGCGCTGCATGCTGGGGTGCACCTTTTGACATGTTTAGAAGTATAGCTGCTTTACCAAACATGTAGCCCACTGCATTACAATTCCAGAACATCAATCTTTTTAAACATCATCAATTTTGCTTGCATATTTGGGTCAGTGTCCAAGGATCCTGAAGAGGGATTCTAGAGGGCCACAATAAGTTAGAATGATCCTAAGAAACATGAACTTAGGATGAATTATTGCTCTAAACGATTGCACACTAAAAAGGTTGTTTATGCGTACGTTAGCAAGATCATAGTTGGATTGGCACTGTTGAGGTGGGAATGAGTATACCGCTAACCTCTTTTCACTTAAACATGCATGTGTAGTGATTGTGATGTTTGGCGTAGGTGATAGTGTCATGAACCTGGTTAATATATAATGCATGCTTCGATATGATGATATATAATAAATGATGATGTATGCTCAATTGAGACCATAATGATATTGATGTGCATGAAAAATGTTTAAGTGTTTTTTCTATAATGCATGAGACCTTAAATATATATTATATGTTTGTGATTTGGAGGAACATTTGAGTTTTGACTAAATGCATGAATAAGATAATTGACCTTCAAATAGGTAATGAGAACCAATCAAGATACTTACTAAACTATGTACTTTCCAAAAACCTCTCATTCTCTCCTCACTTTCCTCAAATCACAATCCCTCTTGATTTCCTTCCCCTCTTAGCCATCTTCTCCAAAAAATTCCTCCCATTCCATGCCCAAAATAGCCTCCATGAGAAAAGAAGACATCTGACATCAAAGGTACCAATGAGAATAAAGAAGGGAAAGGTGAGATCAAATCACAAATTTCAATTTTCATTCCTTTCATTCTCTTCTCTTCTCCCTTAATGTTTTGGTTGGCTGGCCATTGAACACGTTCAAGAGAAGGAGATACATAGGCAAAGGAAATCGAACAATTGGAGAACCGAACAACAAAGGGTTAAGCGCTAGGGTACAATTTCTTGAACCATATACTATTTTGTTGTTTGAATAAAGTAGATCGTGTAAAAATCATAAGTTCTTTGATTTACGTATGAATAAACGTCAAGAATCTAACCTTTTAATTTTCATATATGAAACATATAGACTACAACATGTTATAGGTTTTAGAATAACATAGAGTACTTGTTCTATAATGTAATATAGGGTAGATTAATTTACATGAATAAAATCATGAAATAGTAATTTTTAAATACGAAAACATGTATTTTGAATGAATCTTATTATATTAAAAATCCATTAGAAAAAATTCTGTTTTCTTTATGTATATAAGATAGTGTATACATGAGTAGATTAAGATAATAATCATTAATGTTAAAAAAGAATATAACATTAGGTCTAATAAATAATATCATGAGAAAAATGAGTATTAAGCCATAAACATGTGAAATCTTAGAATAGCCACCTGCTTAAATTTTTTTGCTAACAAGAAAATAATAATTAAGAATTACACTAATATATGGTTGTTAATGAAAAATATAGCATATGATGTTAGAAAAAAATAATAAGTAGGTAAAAATAATTGAGGAAATTTGTCCAAATTAATTAGAGGGTAGAACGTATTGAAAAATAAATATAAATAAAATTTTTAGAGTGAAAATAACCTAATTGAAAATGATAAATTTTCAATATATATGTATGGATGTATGTATATATGTATGTATGTATGTATACATCGCAACTATAAAAAATAAAGAGAAAATAGTTGAAAATTAATATAAAAATTATTTAAAGACACTTTTAAAGAATTTAGTGACAAGAAATGAAGTTAAAAATCAGAAATTATAACCAAAAGAATAAATTATTATAGGTTGGTCAAGATAAATAATTAATGTATTAATAAGAGAGAATAATACATAATAAATAGGATAAGATAAATTAAGTTGAAAGAAAAATAAGAAAATAGTCAAATTAAAATAAAATAAAAACCAGCAACTAATTAATAGAAAATCATATATAGGTGAAAATAATAAATACTCATGGGCTATGAGTATATAGTTGGAAAGTAAACTAGTTAATTGTGCAAATAGTTAACTAATGAAAATAATAAAATTTATAAAAATCAGAAAATAAAATACTTAATCAAGAAAATTCAAAAATTAAAGCTTCTTAAAAATAAATTGAAGTGTCAAGAAAATAAAATAATTTCTTTAAAAAATATAAAGGTACATAAAATAAGGATTTTATGTATCATTAATAGAAACAATTTGAAAATCTTGCAATATATACATGATATTATTGAATTAAAATCTCAAGATTTAATCTTATAACGGAATAGTCAACTAATTCATCATGATATAGTTCAAGAATGAAAAATAATATTTTTGGCTAAGTCCATAAATAAATTAGGGCAATAATGTACAATACACTAAAAATAAAAAAAACAATGAATGTGTTGAAAATAAAGACTTTTGCAGTGTGAAAATGTTAGGACCCCTTCCTTAGGATGAAGGGCAAACTGATCCGTTGTGAAACCCCGGTTTCAGGTCCGGATTTCCCAGTACATGATCATCGAGCCATCCTTTCCTAAAACCGAGTTGTCAACTTTCCATTTCCTATTTCACTTTCTTGCAAAAGTATAACATGATCTATATGTAATGCAATCACCTCATAATACATAGAATGCTCTAGGATTAACCCTTATCACTAGTTTTCATTCATGAAAATAAGAAAATCTCAAAATATTATAAGAACGCAGCGGTAAAATCATTAAAACATTCAAACAATTGTTGTCAAATTCATTTACCCAAAACAAGCGAGAGAAAGTTAAATTTAAGCAATTGAAAAGCTCCATGTACATAAATTACAAAATCACTATGGATCATGTTGACATCAAGTTAAAACAAAAAGAGATGACTATAACAACCTCTCAATGAGGTATTGATATCAATTCTTGAATCTGTCAGTGAATACTCCTATGAGTACCTGAAAAATGAAATGGGAGTGAGCTTGAAAGCTCAGTGGGTCATCCCTACACATCATCAACATTATACAAACCAAGAATCAAAACATGTACACACTTCCACACATTAATCGTTTCAGGCATTCATTTGTTTGTTGTACTTTAAAGACCGAAAGAGAATCCTCTCTTGATATTTCCTGTAATCCAATGAGTAACTCCTGATACACAATCCAGACGTACCATCATGATTTCTCCAGTGGCGCTATCTAGTTTACCATCATGATATACCTCTCCAAGTATTAGCGTTGTTCATACCAAATGTGAGTACTCTATGATATACAATCTAGACTATACCACGAGACTACTGTCCAAGGAAGGGCAACACAATCCAGTGCTCGTAGTCCAGTGAGTACCTCTTCCACAAACAACTTTGCTATCCAGCTATTGGAAATATCTATGATGCGCCCAGACTAGTGCACATGATACACTGTGTGGAGAGTTACAGTGCGCCTGCGACAATCCATCGCATCGGTACGCGAAATTCTTAATAAACCCTTAATCTTATTTAGATTCCACCATTAGTGTTATGCATAGAACATCATCCATCAAACATGAGCAAACACATGATGAGTAGAATGAATAAATCATGAACTCAATAAAACAGGTTAAAAAGCGATTAACCAGATCTTATTATTATCATTCAAATCATTCCAATCATAGCAAATAACAACTATAGCATGCCAAATGTCCAAAGCTAACAATCATCATGTTTTGAATCTAAAATTTATATAATATTAATGAGCAAGGAAATCCTTCCCACCTTAGATTCATTGATTTCCCTTACTTCACTTGCTGCTAGGATTTGCTTTTAGAACTTAAATCTGCAAATTAAAAAGTATAAATAATTTCTCCGAATCTCCACAACCCCCTGAACTTCGATATTCAACATTCATTCATCAACAACCACGTCCAAATAGAACATTTATAATCACATATAATTATTTCTAAGGATGTTTAGGTTTCAGAAATCAAACCTATTAATTAATGGCTCCCAGACGCCCTAATTTATATTTTGCAGCTCTCCGAATAGTTTAACATGTTCCTCATATCTCCACTAAATTTAATTAATTTTATTTCAACTAATTGTAGCTCAAAATAAATGAAATGAACTATTATACCTCTCAGCTTCCAATTCTTAGTTCAAAATCTTTCAAATGATTTATAAAAATGATCTGCAACGATTAATTTAAATATAATAATTAGACATTGCACATGTGAATTTCTCATAAGGAAATAGGCTTCTAAATCATAATTTTTCTAGTTTTCTAAACTTTATTAAATAATCCTATTAGTCAATCGTTCACCAAAATTTCAATTGATATCCAAAATTTGCGACTTTGGTATCGATAGATCCAGATTTTTATTTTCTATATTTCTATGGGTTCCAATTAAAACTTTGTTAGGGTTTAACACCATCAAAAGCCCATCCAAATGTTATAAAACTTTGGGTATTTATTTTAAAATCTATAGGGTAAACTAACCCAATCTAACCACATATTTGGGATCTGCTCATCATTAGGAGTGTTTTGATATAACTTCTACTAAGTTCTACTCATTATGGAAAAATATCCAATTTTTAGGTACGGGTATAAAACACCCCCTACATTACACATTACACTCTTAGGATCGTAATACATGGCTTAACTAGCATATTTGTAACTAGTATTAGAGAAAATTGCTTATCTACGCATCAAATCCGACGAAAAATCGAATCTTACTTTCTTTTTCCTTTTCTTTTCTTGTTCGGTTCGTGCCTTTTTCTTTTCTTTTCTGGTTTGTGAATTATGGACGTGCTGCCAAGATGAGAGAATGAAATTCATTCTTTTCAATCTTCTCACACCTCCATCACGTGCCCACTAATGATTCCACCAATCAAATTTCAAATCTTTACTTTTAAGTCTTTACTTTGTGCCTGCCAACCGTCCCACCATATGCAAATACAAACCATTCCCTTCATTTCACTTTATTGCTCAACCAATTAAATTTAATATCTCAACATAACTAACTAAACCTAATGCCACCATATCATTTCATTCCATCTTTTATCTCCCCACGTAAGGCACCCCTAAAAGATATATATGTGTTTGACCAATGAAATTTTTGGTCTCTTAATTTATTAACTACCACTCACCTCACTTATTATTTTTCTCATTCATTAATTTTCATGGTTCCTCCAACCACCACGTGTTGCACTTGATTTATTTATTTATTTAGTATTTTTATTTTATTTTTCTTTACTTTCAGTTACTACCCACATATATTCATTTTTTTCTATTTTAATAACAACTACATCATATTTGCCTTTATATTATATCTTATCTTGTTTGTTCAACATCATCTCACCCATATATATTAATGGAATTATAACTATGTATATATGTATTTACACCCCATTAAATATATTTATATCTACCCATTATTTATACATTTATTATTATTATTATTAATATTATTTCCATTGTCGGGACCCCTTCTCTAAGCGAAGGGCAGCCCGACCGACACAATGGCCTGACGAACCCTCTTACCAAGTCGAGTTCGCCCGACCACTATTAAGCCCTTTTGAAATCTCACACAATCAGACGATATCAGAATAACTGGAACACTTAGAAGTAAAAGCAAGCAACAACTAAAGCAGAAGCATTTCATTTACATTAGTTTTGTCCAAAGTACATATTTAACCATTTAAGACTAGTACAACAATAACCAACCTCCAATGAAAAGGAGAAGACCAAAAAGAAACTAAGACAGGAGTCCCGTCACCAACTGGCCCAGCCCCGCTATACCCTCTCAAATCTGCATCAATCAAACTCAAATTTCAGTTCTATCCGTACAGTGGCCCAATATCTAATATCACTATCCTTACTCAGTTTCGATCGACTCGAGCTGTTTCGATCAATCGGTTAAACCTAGTCAACTCTGGTCAATGTGATCATCCTAGTCATCTTAGGTCAATTTGTGCCCAAATCGGGTCAAAATAGGCCATTCGGGTCAAGATTGGTTCAAAAGGGCCAAAATTGGTCCAAAATCTCAAATCCCAACACTTACTCACATTTTAGCTTATGGCCCTAACTGCGCAACAATTTTTTTCCAATTTTTATGCGGGCAATCCGTACATCAGATTTGCATCAAATTTTTCAGCTGTGTTTTAGACTCCTTAAACCTTCCCTAGAATTTTAAATAATGATTTTATGACTACATTTGGTAGTATTTTTAGCTAAGATTTCAGGGACTATGTGTTCTAGGGTTCTGTCTGACAGACAGTGACTTTTGGCCTAATTTGACCCACTTATCCATATCAGATTGCTCTAAAATTTGGTAGACATAAACTAGACATACGTAGGAATCACACCACCAACTTTCAGCCCAACCCACAGAGGTTTACCTATCTAATTTAATCTCAGAATGTTCAGTTGAATCACAGGGACTTCTGGGTTCACACTTCCTGGCAGTAGAATTTCCAAATTTCCTGTGATCAATCCAACCGTTGGATTTGTGTAAACATTTTCAGATTTGATGTATTCTTCCTAATCTTTCACTAGAATTTTATTTCATGATTTTTGAACATCATTTACTAGGGTTTTTAGGTGTAATAACAGAAATTATAAGAATCCCGTATACCCTGTGACAAGTAGTCAATTAGTGGATTAACTAACCTGCTTTCCAATTTCAGAATGCCCTGAAATTTGGCACACGTACCATTGGCATATCCAGGGACTTTTTGACCAAATTTCAGCTCAAATTGTCTTCATTTGGTCAGTCAACTAATCCCTTACTTTTCTGTTCATGTAACAGATTATTGTATGGTTTAATCCCCTATAGTTTTTGAGTGCTTATCTACCCCAGGTCCCAATACTAATCCGAGGCCATTCCTTGCTATTTTTGCAAGAGTTTAGGCCCTAGAATCCTGATTAAATAAGTCTCACTCAAAATAGTAAGAAACCCTACTCATATTTGCTCTCAAACATCACTCCAAAACATGACGTGCATGAGGATGTTCAGAAAATTTTTCTAAGTCTACAACACCTAACCAACAAAGCATATTGGCAAGCATGGTAAATCGTTTTAACAAAGGGTTATGGTTCGAAACTTATACCTTCTTTTAGTCTTCAAAGTGAGCTTTAATCACTTCAAAGTTCGGCTTGATCCGATGCTCTTATCCACTTCAACTGGTGGTCCAAAGTTGCCTCCAACACTACTTTTCTAAAAATTGTTGTCACAGTGGGTGAGCAGTCTACTTTGGCCCTATTTTTGATATAGTTTTACTATTTATTTGCTATTTCATATAAAAACAAAAGTTAAAGTAGATGTTTCAACCTTTCCAGCAAGCTATAATATGTTCAAAACTGACCTCGGATGTATGGTGAACAAGTTCCATGAAGTTCAAATCAACATGTTTCAGTTTTCTGAGTTTCCAAGTATCGGATAGCGTGTTTTCCCAGCTGATTTCGTCTCTGCCGGTCATGCAATGGTGGCTGAGGCTTGTAGGAGCTTGAAGAGGAGTCTGAGGGCTTTCCAACAAGTACAAGAATGTCCAAAATGGTGGTGGGATGAAAGAGAACGGAGATTGTGAAATCTGGTCGTTCAAGCATAAAAAATTCAGCAAAGAATGATGGTTTTGTTGCATGATTTGCGCTCTTCATGCTTGGCAATGAGCTTGCCACGTGGCCTCCCATGTGGCTCGTTGGATTGCCTACATGGTAGATATTTGTACTCTGCTTGACTTCTGCCCGGCAAAGCTGCCGAAGTGGCAAAATCCGGGGCCCAAAAATAGCTGGTAACAACTGTTTTTCCGCCAAGAAAGAAGAGAAAACTAGGGGAGGAGAAGGAACCAGGGGGAGGAGGGTGCATGGGCCAGCCAGCCCAATCGGGCCTGCCCACGGACCAAGCCCAGGCGCTTAGCGCCCGGGCCTAGCCTCTGCAACCTGAGCCCGCAGGGGGCCTAGGCCCTCAAATATTTTTTTTTTCATTTGTTTTGTTTTCCCCCCAATTTCCACACACACACACACACACACACACACACACACACACATATATATAAATATATATATATTCAAAAATTATATATTTTTTTTCTAAAATCATTAAAAATGATCTAATCATTTATATAATTATTTTCTCAAAAATTAGATAATTCATCAAAAATCACATTTTTCTCCCAAAAATTTTGTTGATTACTCTAAAAATTTCATAAAAATTCTAAAAATTCAACAATCAATCCCAAAAAATATTTTCCTCAAAAAACACATTTTCCTTCTAATTTCACATATTTTCTCCTCAAATTTGTATGTTCCCCATTTTTCTCATTTTTCTGCAATAAATAATATAAAATTGAGAAAAATTGAGGTAAATCCTTGTATTACCATTAAAAATTTTAGAAAATACATATGTCGGACCTGAATATTTTTGTGATTCAAAACATGGGTCGTCACATCCATGCAACCATTATTTCTTTTAATAAATAGTTTAATTTAATAAATTTATACACATTTATTTTCATTTGTCATATGGTGCATAATTTTATTTAAAAACATTATTCATTTATTTTCTTGATTATATTATATTTTAATTTTCTTTCGACGTTTACGCATTATAAAAATTTGGGTTATTACATCGACATGGTGCCATGACAAACCTACTCATAAGTCGAGCTTATCAGAACACTGTTAAGCCTCATTTACAAGTCATACGCTATACCATCAGAATAATTATCAGAAATACAAAATTAACTAACAACATATCATGCAACAGAAATTAAAGTTAAACAAAAGTGGGTTATATACAATCATCCAAATGTAGCGATAGCAAAAATATCTAAGTCAGGCTATTTACTATGTTTTCTCACCCCTATATATCATTGTAAGTCTCAAGGCAATAAACAATGTGGAGAAACCTACCGAAATAAAAAGGAATGTGGCCTACGCAATGAGCACCCTTTCTGCCCTTTCTCACGACAAAAAGACTTGAAATGTTAAAGTAGTGAGCCTAAATTGCAACATGGCTCAGTGAGTAGTAAATCCAGCATATTACCTTATAACTAGTATTCCAAAAATAGTGCATGTATGCATCAACGATAATGATGAAAACAGTGCTTGAAAACATGGTATGTAGTAAAAACAGTTATAAGAAATGAAGCAGTTAAACAAGAATAGTTTGAATAAATGATAGTTAAAAACTGTATCTGGACTAGGATTTCAAATCATCAAATCCAACCCAATAGTCATTGCTCGAGCAAGTCATGAGTCAAGCGTGTCGGTCACTCAAGCAAATCATGAGCTAAACATATTCCTTCGAATACCTTAACCCCATGCTTGGTTTGCAAATGTTGCACTCGAGTAGGTTAGAAGTTATGCATACTGATTATATGCCCTAACCCCACACGCAAACCATGAGTTTAATTCAAATCACATCATAAAACCTGACTTTGTGCTCGAACCTCGAGCCTATGATTTATTATTGACGTACATCTATTTATACTGCAAAACCAATTTGATGTAGCCCAAATCAAATAAAAACATTCAACCTATGTCATTTCATTCATATTTTATGCAAGGAATACAACTAAAGTAACACTTGAGTTAAATTACTCACTTAGGGTCCCGCGTACCGATGTCGCATTGACACTCAACCCAATTCTACAATATACGCTCAGATCTACATTATTTAAACCCAATTTTAGTTTATTTGCAGAGAGTGGCTCAATTCTAGTTTCATTGTCCTTAATTAGTCTTAGTCAATCAGCCACACTTATTCAAAATTGGTCAACACAATCAATTTTTCAAATTTGGTCAACATAAGGTCAATTTAGTCAAATTATATCCTTATGGGGTCAATTTGGTTACCTATTTCGCAACAAATTTTATGATTTTTTCTGTGATCAAACCGTGCACCAGATTTGTGACGACCATGATTTTGGTGTGCAAAAATTTTTGAATACGATAAATGCATTTTCTAGAATTTTTAATGGAAATACAACGATTTACATCAATTTTTCTCAAATTTATATTATTTATTGGAGAAGTGAGAAAAATGGAAAAATATGTGAAATTAGGA
>JAJIYU010008546.1:0-17859 GCA_030144865.1 Tinospora cordifolia | reverse complement strand
ATCATAACACGACCAGTCAACCGCAACCAAAAGAGGAAACGAACAAACTCTTAGAACATATCCCTCGTACATGTTACAAATATATTTATGTAAATTTCACATTAGCAGGCGAGGGACATCATATTATTGGTCATGTAATTATAGATTATTACTGCGCTTCTACAACAGTCCTAGTGGAGGAGTTTGTCACAGGAGGCTGCGGAGTAGAGTAAGTAGAGTGGCCCTGCCCAGCCTGAGAATTTACCCGGTGAAGTCTGCACTTGAATGACTTGGCATGCGTCGCTGGAGCACAGACGCAAGCCTTGCCCCCGTGACCGTGACCTCCGCCGCTTGATTCGTTAGAAGACCATGTTCTCCTCACGCTCCTCAATGCACTGGAATGAGTCTTATCATCTCCCGCAGGGATAGCGAAAGAAGACGACGACGAAGACGACATTTCGTAATGCTAGACAACGACTAATCAACCACCGCCCTGCAGAGAAGTTGGCCAAGATCAGATCAGCACACATCCTACACTTAATTTTTTTTTTTAAATGAAAAAAAAGTCCTAATCTGACAAATCAATCGGACTAGTTCATGTTCGATGGATTCCCCTACGACTAAGCTTATATGCTTCATCCTCGGGAAAGACTGACTTCCCGGTCTTGAGCCCACAACCGGTGGCAATTGCGTTACGACACTACATTCAATGCAACGCCGATTTACCGCCTTAACCATACAACGACTACTAATCCAAGATAACCTCGTACCAGAAAAAATTAAACAAGTAAATAAGCACGGGGTATCCACAACAATAAACAATTCCCATCTGTCTTCACCCATTACCAGTAAACCCAAATTGTCAAATAACATATATTAAAGTAAATTAAAACGTACTTAGTAGCAACAAGCAGGAAGAAAGGAGAAAAAGAACGAACCCTTAAAAGAAAGAAAGGAAAGAAATTTACGAAACCAAAGGAGGCTATAAACCGCCAAACTGCATTTGATGCGGCTGCCAAGTGAATTTATAGAAGGAAACGAAGGAGGGACGGTACCGATGAATATTACGATTTTGGCCCTGGGGTTGGGGCAGCCGGTCAGGTCAAGTCGGGCAATCTATTGTTCTGCGCGTGTACAAGTGATAGAATTTAAGGGGTAAAGAAACAGACCTACGCCTACGGGTGCTACATGCCCCTAATATAATAATATTCAATCTTATTGAATTATAGAACGGATGAAGGCATGATATAACAAATGAATTTTTAATTCAAGCATAATTGCGCAATACCAAATAGGTGTACTGGTAACTTTTAACTTAATATTAATAAAGAATATTAATAACATGGGTTGCTTCCAGAAACATAAGTATAAATAAGAGGCCCACCATTTGCATATTGTACGGTTAAACAAGCCCAAATTCATGTCCTTTCACTCCACCCCCACCCCACTTTTAACAAAATTTGTGTCCATCTGAAGGCAATCTCCAACTTTTTTATATTAAAATGTTATAATTTTTTATATTAATTTTTATTTAATGTGTAATTTATTTCTAACATTTAAATATTTTTTTCTTTATTTATATTTTATTACTTTATTACTTTCTAATAATTTATATTTTTTGCACATATAAACTTTATTTTATATATTTAACTAATAGTGTATGTTTAATAAATAGTAAACGACTAAAATTATGATTTTACCATAATAAATTTAAAAATAATAAACATTAATTGTCAAAAAATTCGCACATTGCGCGCCCTTACCGGTGCTCAAGGTTACCCAAATAATTTGTTTGACTGACGTAGCATGTACATTTCAATTGGATAATATTTATATTTTGGATAAAATTGATGAGTTTTTTTATTTTAAAAAAAAATATCTGCAATAAGATATTCATTTGGTATTGACACTTGACCGCACCCCGCACCATTTGCATTTATACTTCTCTTTGAAGGATCGTGATGGACCAATAAGTATTGTTGAAGGGTCGGTGGAAAATGTGGACATGCCTAGCTGGGCTCAAACAGACCATTGTCGGCATACAGTCTAGTCCCGTGGCCTGGCCTTTCCACCTCAATTACCATAAAACTATCATCTCTAAAATTGAAAAAACAAAAAAAAAAAGGTCATCTTTCAGTTTCACGGCCAACAACTATCGGTAGCGTAGTAATGACATATTACTAATTATTTTTGAACATTAAACAATTGACGACGAAAAGAAGTAAAATTATTCTTAGAGCCAAGCCCAAGCAGCCGTTAAAAAATTTAAATCGCAACTGACTTCCTTAATTTGTACGATGAAATATTATTCAGTTTAACTATGATAGCATAAAAATTGATACATATGATTAATCAATCAATTGACTGACCACCCACGCAATCACTCCAGAATTTTAGCTTGGACAACCAAGTCTAGGTTTTGTAGAGTAGATAAACAAAAAGGAGAATCCATAAAAAAGGAGAGCGGACAGCACACATATACGTCTGCATTAACTCTCAAAAAGGATAAGATCTCCTGTGTGGAATAAATAGATGGCGATGACATGAAACTCAATGATGTCGAGATCGAGGAGGTGGTGGTGGCGGCGAAGGTGTTAATGGCGGTGGCAGTGATGAGATGTTGGATGGGGTAGCAGAGGAAGGGCAGGCATCTTTGTCCTTTTGGTATGTAGGATATATAGTATATACGGTCTGAGCAATGGTAAGAGCAACGAGTAAAACAGCAGCGAGAAGTGAGATTATGGCCCATGGGCTCCGAAAGTAAGTGTGAATGAGGTTGGCTCGCCACTCGTTGCACCTCTTCCTGCAGTACACATTCACCTTGGCATGTACTTCGTGGAGACTACTCTCTGGGTCCAAAGTTACATCTTTAGATAATTGATTAAACAGCTTAGCCACTGCCTTGTCACTCCCAATCGCATTCTGGATGATCCCCCTGGAGTGGAGTCGACTTACGTCCTTCGACGAATCAATGATGTTGTCCATGAAGAATATGTATGATGTCACCTCGTTCCCCGCTCCCACGTGTAATCGTTCGAATGCCATCAGGTTCAGGAATGTGGATTCCGTGGTGTCGTCCACTACGATCATGGGGAGATTAAGCACTCCTCCGTGAAAAGATATGTCTTTCAGACTCTTGGTTTTACTGGTCTTGAACCTCACTCCAGCCTCGTGAAGCTCCGTTGCGGACCTTATGATATCCCCAATGCGACCGCAGGAACTGCTCCTGCTGCTTCTCTCTTTAGGAACCGTAGCAGGGTTCTCACGATCGGCCCCTGATGATTTCTTTTTCTTTTTGCGCGGTTCTTGGAGCAGGCTTTTCCTGTACACATCCAGCACATGAAGGCAAGGCCCCATGTTTTCAAATTGCTGTATGTCGGGGTTGCAGAACTTTGTTATCATCTTGTTCAGGAACTCCTCATTCTCCTTCAATTAAGTAATTAATTAATTTGCCACGAACGTTAACGTCAGTAGATGATCCACCGATATAATTCAATGACAACTAATCAATCATCAAGTTTTATTCATTATTAATTCCTTACCTTAGCTTTCCCCGTTTCCACGGCAAGCAGTACTTCTAAAAGCAGCATGGGGAGTTGATTTTCAAGCATCAACATGTCTCTTCTAATGTAGGGAATGATATGCAGCTGGCCGTGATAACTGAAAACAGGATCATTGAAAGCATAGTCATTAGAGATAGCGGTGGCCGCCCTCATCACCTCCAGCAGGAAACACCCATCTACCAGCATTAGATGCAAGAATCTGCTTTCATCGGCCTGCCAACTGGGATCAAGCCCATCGTATGACTCCATCAATTCTCGCACCACCTCTTGCAGTGCCTTTACGTAGGCATCCGCCAGTTTGTTGGATCTCTTGAGGAAATGAAACACAGCTCGTTTCTTATGATCCTCCATCCTTCTAAGTTGCTCTTCGCCGTGGTGATAAGGGCCGAAGGATACGGTCTGAGGCTTGTAGGCCTTCCTGTGGAGATCTACCACACTGGCGGGCACGCTGTATATTGATCTCTTCTTCCAGTGATCCACCTCCTTTGAACTATCATTTTTTTGCAATTTCTCGTTAATATCAACTACCCACCGCATTTCTATTTCTTCTTCCATTAATTACTTGTATGACCTAAGCTACTTACTTATCAAAAAGTACTACTATCTCCCTGAATTTGTTGCTGCAGCAGCTACACGAACAAGAAGAGCAGTAGTGCTACTATACTATTACTGCCACGTTCATGCACCACCACCACTACGTTTCTTACAACTTCCTCTTGTATACATATATACCTATACATGCAAACGATACATGTGATGGTTTATCATCTTTCGATATAAAGATTTGGCCAATGCCTTGATCATTACTACTAGCATCTAAGAGCAGTAGTCCAATAGCTCACGGTTCCTTTTATGCGGACAAAATTTCTTGCTGATTCAGAAAGAAATCAAACTCACCTGTCTCTGTGGCAGATCCATCACGCAGCTAACCCTTCACCTTTCCAGTCGACAGTATCCATGCAACATAGTACAGGCGGCACATGTTTTTCTTTTTTTCTTTTGAGCATCTAGTTAACCACAAAACAAGGTAGTGATCTTCCTTTTTTCCCTTGCCTCACACAATCACACTATAGAGTAGAACCTTTTATGTCTAAGATAGATGTCCTTGTACAACTTCCTTATGGCATTAAGGGTTCTATTACAAGTTCCCCAGCACATAGAGCCATGGTTCAATTTGCTTCCCAACTACTACCGTCAAGCAAGGTCAAGGGAAAAAGAAAATAAAAATAAAAATAAAAAACCCTCTGCGTATGAAATTGTATTACAATTAGATCTTTACCACTTAGTATACCTAACCAACCTATTTGGAGAGTAAAGAAAATTTTAAAAGAATTCCCATTTTCAAGTCATTTTGTCCGACATAAAAACTTTAGTTCACAATAGCAAAATTCAAATACTGGAACTCGTGCATTCTTTTCATTTAGTTTAAGTTATTCAATTTAACTGTTTATTTTCATGATTTGTATTATTAAAATAAGAATGGTAAAATAGGCCCACCCACAACCCACAAGCCAACACAAAAATAAAAAACAAAAAGGACAGGGAAGGACCATCCAATTCTTCAACTACCTCTTCTTTCCTTCCTTTTCCTGAACAACCTCATCATGTGGGCTGAAGAAATAATCTTGTATGTAAATCTATCAAAATTTGAGCATTAGCTGTCATAGAGTGAAATAAGCTGATCAACCACACCTGGATCTGCAAGAGTGCTGGTGTCACCAAGCTCATCCAACTGCCTTGATGCAATTTTCCTTAGAATCCTCCTCATTATTTTACCACTTCTGGTTTTTGGCAGTCCAGGTGCCCAATGGATTTTGTCTGGGGCAGCAAATGCTCCAATCTGATCCAAACCACTTTGACTTGTTAGAATGGGATGCCAATCAATATGATATCTATGCATTAATGTATTTGATATTTTCCCAAAACAGAAAAAGGACTTATCTTTCAAAATATTTGTTTAAACAAGCATGGAGGAGGAGGATTGATGAAATAGTTCAAACCTGTTTCCGGACTTCTAGAACCAAGCTTTTTCGTAATTCCTCACTGTAAGGGACACCCTCCACCAAAGTGACAAATGCATAAATGCCCTGTCCTTTTATCTAGCAGAAAAAAAGGGAAATAAAAAAGGATGAGCTTGGAAAAAGAATGCATCTGAATGGGCAGGGAAAGTGCTTTACCTCATGTTCAATGCCAACGACAGCAGCTTCAGCACACTGGGGATGTGAGACTAGTGCAGATTCTACTTCTGCTGTGCCAATTCGGTGGCCACTGTTTAGGGGAATAAAAGAAAATAACCACAGAACAGAAGGATAAATTTAATCACGGAATTGTTAAAAAAAATGAATGTTAAACCCATGCTTACTGGAATATGGGGTTATATAAGGAGTCAAAAGTTAAAGAGTACCTGACATTGATGACATCATCCACTCTTCCTGTCAGCCAGTGATAGCCATCCTTGTCCCTGAACATTAAAATGGGTGGGTATAAAATCAGTTCCATGACATAAACATTAGGATATCAAGGCAAAAGTAGATTCAGATCACAGATTAGAACAAAGATCCATAACACAATAAAATAATATTGAAAAGAAAAAAGACGAAAGGAACCATCTATAATAAGATAGCAAAAACATTATGATTTATGATAGAAACAAAACAGAAGTTCCAATAAAAATTACCTGCTGCAGCCATCACCACTGAAATAATATCCCGGGAATGGCTTGAAATATGTAGTTTCATATCTTTCATGGTCACCATAAAGAGTTCGGAATGCCCCAGGCCATGAGTTCTTCACACACAAATATCCACTGCACTCACCTTCAATTTCAATTCCCTTCTCATCAACTATTACTGGCTGCATATTTATCAAGCAAAATGAACAGAGAGATTTATGGAAGTTTATACGAAAGTATAGTAGCCAACTACATACCAGAACCCCAAAAAAGGGGAAAGTAGCAGAACCAGGCTTCTGGGGCCACGCACCTGGCAAAGGAGTAATCTGCAGTGCAAAAAATATGATTAATGAGTTTATCAAACTGTAGAAATCTGAGGAAATAGTTTCTGCTATTCATCATAACCAGAGGCCAAGCACATACATGGTGCTAGAGACAGAAAAACAAAAAAAAAAAAAAAAGATGAAATTCACATACCATAAAACCACCAGTCTCAGTTTGCCACCACGTATCTGATATAGGACATCTTGAATCTCCAACAACATTGAAAAACCACCTACAGAGAAAAGAATGCATTACAGAAGGAAACCTTTTGAACTACAAGAATTACAGGGTCTTATGTTAGAGATGGAAGGTGGAAACCTCCATGCACTTGGATTGATAGGCTCTCCCACACTTCCCAGGACTCTTAATGATTGGCGTGAATAGCGGGTGACATACTGCAAAGATACAGTGCAAGAAATCAACTGAACAATGTCTTATACGGCACAGATTAGTTAAATACATAATTATGAAAATGATGAAAGGAATGGGACTGTCAGGAATGGCCCGTAACAACCAAGTGGACTCTATAGCCTCTCTCCCAATAGCTATACCAACTCAAGAATAGAAGTTCTAAAGTTGTGAAGCAAAGACCAAAATAAGCAAAATCTCAAAGGAAAATTTCCAACTAAAGTTTCAATTGAAAGAATTCATAATTTTAAAAGAATATATATATTAAGACATGTATGGGGAATAGAAGGAATAAGTTGGAAGCCAATCGATGGGGAGGTGAGTAGGAGAATGGAGGGGCAATTCATGGAGGAAGAAGTTGAGGTGGTAATCTTTGAGTGTGAAAGCTACAGGGCTCCCGGCCCGAATGGCTTTCCAATGATATTTTTTCAAAAGAGCTGGGACATTCTAAAGGAGGACCTAATGAAGGTCATGGGGGAGTTCCACAGAATGGGAGAGGTAAATAGGTGTACAAACGAGACATATATTTGTTTGATTCTGAAGAAAAATGTTGTAAGAAAGGTTAAGGATTTCCGGTCTATTAGCCTCACGACAAGTCCCTACAAAATTATTGCGAAGGTGCTGGTTAACAGGATTAAAGGGGTGATGGGAGACACAATTTCAAAAAGCAAGATGGCTTTTGTGAAAAGAAGGAATATCATGGATGCAATTTTGGTGGTAAATGAAATAGTAGAAGACTATCGGGTGAGGAAGGAGAAAGGAGTGGTAGTTAAGCTTGATATTGAGAAGGCCTTTGACATGGTTAATGGGAGATTTCTTGATTTTGCATTAGACAAGAAGGGCTTTGGCCACAGGTGGAGACAATGGATTCAAGGATGTTTGAAAGTTGTTACATATTCCATTTTTGTTAATGGACGGCCGCGAGGTAAAATTGAAGTTGCTAGGGGATTAGGACAAGGAGACCCTTTATCCTCTTTCCTTTTCACCATAGTAATGGATGTTTTGGGCCTCTGATTGAAAGAGGGAGAGAGATGCATGGGATGAGGGGTTTTGTAATTGGTAAGGACAGTATTGAAGTGTCCCATTTACAGTATGCGGATGATACTCTTCTTTTTTGGATGCAAAGGATGGAACTATTGAGAAGACTTTCAGATTAGTTCAATGCTTTTGTTGGGTCTCAGGTATGCGCATTAATATTTCCAAATCTCGCATTGCCAAGATAGCCACAGAAGATGAGTGGGTCCAGCAAGTTGCTGAAAGGCTTGAGTGCGAGCAAGGGAGTGGCCTTCGAAGTACCTTGGGATGCCATTGGAAGGTAATCCGAGGTCCCAATCCTTTAGGGCTCCAGTGGTTTCCAAGGTAGCTAGAAGACTGGATGGTTAGAAGACAACTTTTCTATCAAAAGGAGGTAGGCTTACATTAATTAAAGCAATTTTGGATGCATTACCTAACTACTTCTTGTCAGTGTCAAAATCCCGAAAGCAGAAGCCACAAAGCTAGAGAGACTAATGAGGACTTTCTTGTGGAAAATGGGGGAAAGGGACAGTAGATTCACCTCGTAGATTGGAGTAAGGTTATGGCAGTCTAGGGATTGGGAAGATAGAAGCAAGGAACAAGACGTTAGCAAGGAAGTGGCTATAGAGATTCTCTAGGGAGCAAGAGCAACTTTGGGCTCGAGTAATCAAAAGTAAACATAGCTTAAATATTAATAGGAGAGATGCAAGGATCAAATCAAATGCAACCCATAGAAGCCCTTGGAAGTTCATCCACTCTCTATATCAACAGTATACTATTGGTGTCAGGTTGCGAGTTGGTAGAAGGGTAATGATTCGATTTTGGGAGGATACTTGGTGGGGGACTGACGCTTTTGCAGGTTTATTTCCTCAATTGTACAGCCACTCCATGGGGCATCATCGCCCTATTTCTTTCTTCAGCGGGGGGGTGAAGGATTGGGACTTGCCCAATGGAATCTTCATCTGCGATAGCCTAGTAGAGGAAGGCGAGAAGAGGAAGAGAGAGCTCTCTTAGAGCTTTTGAGGGAGTGTGTGTTGGAAGATAGGAAGGATTGAATTGTTTGGATCAAAGAAGCATCCAAGGAGTTCTCTACCAAATCCTTCCTCTCATTATTGACAGAGAGTGCAATAGTGCCGCCTTCCTTATTAGTTCAGGAGATGTGGAAGGCCCCTGTTCCTTTCAAATTAAGTTTTTCTGTTGAGAGTTGGCTCTTGAGAGGGTTACTACGAGGGAATTGATTCAAAAGCGCTTTCTAAATCATGTCCTTTTTCCATATTGCTATCACTTTTGCAAGCACAATAGCGAAGCAATTGAGCATTTATTCTTCAAATGTCCCTTGTCTAGGTTTGTCTGGGATAGGTGGAGAGCTCTCTTTTCAATTTTGCAGGATGGAGGGGAGCAGGATAATTCGTTTAGTATTTGTCCTTTCTGGGAGAAGATTAGTCCAAGGCGTAGAGCCCATTGGATGGTGGTTTGCCTGGTAGTCTTGTGGTGCTTGTGGAGAGAGAAACGATAGGATCTTTAAAGAAAAGGCTCGTCCTCCTATTCAGATCTGGGAGGACTTGCATTACTTAGCATCCTTTTGGATTAGTAATAGTCCCCTATCTTTGGGATACTCCATTAAGGATTGGATGCAAGGGTGGGGAAATATTTTGTAATTGTGATTGGGGTCGGTTTTGTGTTATGAGTTGCTTGTGTCAATTTTGTCCTGTATGCTTTTGCCATTTCAATAAAATTTCATGTTTCTTTTAATATATATATATATATATATAGAGAGAGAGAGAGAGAGAGAGAGAGAGAGAGAGAGAGGTGAGGATTCCCCATCTTGCATTCCATCATAAGACAACTAAACAATAGACTATCATATAAAAAAACATTTCTTGCCTCATCACCATCTCGCATGAGAGATCGCACCAGTGTTGGAGCAGTGTAGAATATTGTTACTTTGTATTTATCAACAATATCCCAGCAACGTCCAGGATCTGGATAATTCGGAACCTGCACGTATTATGCAGAAATGCTATTCATGGTGAAACCATTAGACCACACACACACATAAAACAAAAACGAAGAAGAAGAATATAGTTTGCACTGGCTGGATTAACTCAATGGAATAATGCATATTCTAACACAAAATTAGTTAACTTTTGCCATTCCCTTAAGTCCACCAGTTTTGGAATATAAATCATATTGGTTCTCCAAGCAAAGAAAAGGTGAATAAGTGAACTAGCCATCAAATTAGAATCTAGATAGAATTTAGAAATAAAATGGGTAGACAAGAAGCAATTGAACTTCTAATCTTTCACTTGAAAGAGTTTCATGTTATAACAGTTTCCACAAACAGGCATTAAGAACTTTTGTATCGAATATTTAATGAATCGATATCTGTAACTAGAAAGCAGATAAATGACTACATGGACTAGAAAATAACACTTGATTTCTTTTTATAAACTTGAAAGACAAAATGATGAAACCTTCAAAAAAAAATAGTTCCATGAAATGACAGGATCTACAAAATAAGCATTGTCAGGAAGTCAGCACTCGCAAATATTTCATAGATAGCAATCCATAACCACCAAACAGATAGGGTTAAGTGAAGTCATTATTTAGATAACCAAAAGTGCACCTCTTTTCAAGACTTCTAGGCCCAAAAGTATGACTCAATTAAAATATGGATGTGTAAATCACAATTTATTGTTTAGGAATGGATGCAAATGTTGATGCAGATTTATTTTCTCTTTTATTTGTTCCACGACTTACTACATGCAGCCTGTGAGTCAAGGTTGGTTTTGGGTAAATTTGACCCAGTCAATAAGGTTTTCCTTTCCAAGCATAATGTTGTAACCATCGAGTAGCTCATCATCTATGCATTTTCCCCCATAACCACCTAGGCAATTTCTAGGCAAAGAAGTAGGTCTTTCTATAATTTTAGGTTTTAAGCAGCATGACACTATTGATAAATACATTTTGAAGTGAACTATCAAAAGGATATATCAACATTTTTCTACATTTTCAACTCTTCTTCTCTTAGAACAAACAGACGGCTGTACCAAAAGTACAAGGCAGCATCATTGAAGAGTTTGGGAAAGGGATAGTATAAATAACTTTACCCATACAATGAAAAGGTTAGTTTTAGATTCGAGGTCATGAATTCAATGACATGATGGAGTAACCTCAACCATTGTCTCAAGCCACTCCCTTCTAGTGTCATTGTATGCATAAATAGATCAAAACTAGATGCATATACATCAACATGCATCATATATATAAGTTTAGAATCACATGCTAGAAATGTTTTAAAACTTTCTAATGAAATATATTAGTTTCTAAGTTCCGACCTTGTTCTTAATATTGTAAGAAAATGATTGCATGTGCATACCATGGAATTTATTCATATAGCCTAGGTTGTGTCGATCCAATTCATAGGCATCAGGCATCAACTCACTTGCATAATCCTAGTTAATGGTTAAACATTGCAATACCTTGGCAACAATGGCAAGACATTAGGTCTACACCAACAATATTGACCTCATTAAATAAGACTGTTCAGAAAAGTTATGTCTTGAATGATCTTCATGCAGTTCACTGGCCATGAGATGAAATACGAAGAAATTTCTTTTCTTCATGTATCAAGCAGTAGGAATTTTTGTTTATCTATAAGTAGACCTTCTCTATAATTTACTTAAAGCAGATAGTATTTTTAAACACATAAACAAAAGGTATAACTATCCAAGATTAGAATCGTTACCCCTTCAAAAACTACAACTGTTGCTCCATTCAGCAGAGGACCATAAGTAACATAGCTGTGTCCGGTGATCCATCCACAATCAGCAGTGCACCTAATAAAAAATAAATAAAATAAAATAAACAGAATATCTCAATGAATCTACTTAATCTACTCAATGAACTATAGGAACTTTATTAGTTAAAGGTACAAAATCCATGTTGTAGTCCTTGCATACCAGTATATATCTGATGGTTTATAGTCAAAGGCATACTTGAATGTTGTTGCCGTGTAAATCATGTATCCTCCAGTTGTGTGCAGAACACCCTGCAATTGAAAATTGGCCCATTAATATCAAAGAATTCCAGAGAAATTCTAATGTAATCTTTAGTTACCTAACCTTTGGCTTTCCAGTACTTCCACTAGTATATAACAGAAAAAGTGGATCTTCTGCGTCCACCCACTCTACTGCACAGGTGGTTGGAAATTTTGGGACCGTGTCCTAAAAAAGAGTACTTCAAGATCAGGTCAGGCAAATCATGCAATATACAGTAAGACTAGGTGTAAAAACGAACATATTCCGTAACCTATTAAAAGCACATGGTGATAAGCAAGTACTGAAACAGGAAATAAAATGTTACTATCTTCACTGAATGCTAATAATGGCATATTCAAACAGTAGAAGGAAGTTACATAATGCAAATATGTGATATATGCATATATGCCACTAGCTAATTTAGGGTTGAAACCTAAATAATTTGTTATGTTTACGGAGGCAGCCTGGTGAACAAAGCAACTGCACTTATGCAAGGTCCTGGAGAAGGGTAGGACCACATTTTGATCTATCATATGCAATCCTGTCTTGTCTTTTGCAAGAGGTTGTTTCTACAACTCAAATCTGCCGCTATAGCCTACATGGTCATGCTTTATCATGGCATGTATACATTCTCTAAGGCATGTTTCTGAAATTTTAAACACAGTAATTTTGAACTTAAAGCTAAAAATAGTACACCAGATTATATGATCCCTAATTATCTAGAAATTTGAATCTTGGTCTTTTTTTTTTTCTTCTATTTAATATATATCTGGGATTGAAAGATTTTGATTTCTTTCTAAGCTTTTAATCACAAAAGAAAACACAATCATGGCTTTTCCCTACAGCATTAATCAGCTTCCCCCATTCCTCTATAACAAGAAAAAGTTTTGATATATCTCCGTTATCTATGTCTATGTTATTTTAAGTATACCACTACCTATTTTCTTACCATTGAGAGTGAATAGGTCACTCCTCCAAGCTGTTCCCTTTAAAGGCCTACATTGTACGTGTCCAAACACTTGAGAAGAAACATGATACTATGTTCTCTCTCATATTTATCTTTAACTAGTGCTACTCCTGCCATTTCCCCAATATGCCCTCATTTCTAATTTTATATTTTAAATTTTAATGCATTTCCATCCAAACAAACTTTCACATTTTAATATGTTTAATTTGTTGAAATGTTCTTTTATTGGCCAACATTCTATACCATATAACAAGCCTAATAATAACTTTATCAAATTTTCCCTTTAACTTCAATGGGATGCACCTATTATTCAATATGCCAGAAACAATCCTCCACTTAGCTAATCCACAAAAGACAAGGAAAGGAAAAGAGAATAAGAAAAAAAAAATAGAAGCAATATCATTTGTACTTAATTAGAATAGTTCAAAAATAATTGTTGAGATCTTAAAATCCTAAAATTATATAACAAACAACTAATGCTTGCCTACACAATCAACTAAACAACTTGATTGTAAAGCGAAAAGATCAAGGCAATAGCTTGTAGTTGATTCTAAAGCAATGCCTTCACATAATCTTTTTAGAGATGTAAGGCATACAAACAGTTCCTTAAGACCGTGAGTTTGACATAGAATCCTTTTTCTTTCTTATGAGAGACATTTATGATTTTTTTTCCTAATGTTGTTCCTTTATTGCCCGTATTTTTCTTCCATATAGCTTGGTTGGTTTGATTTTTAAGTCAACCTCAATCGGACGTGCCAATTATAAAATGCTCTAGGAACAACCTTGACTTGTAACAGCTTATTTCTAGCTTCAATCGGTGATAAAAACCAAAAAAGAAGTATAAAATTAGATGAAAATCGTCAAACTTGCATAATAAATATTGAATAGCGAGCAGTAAGACATCAATGAGAATGGGTGAAATAGAGCAATGCACGGTAAGCTCTTTTTGAGTTTGACATATCAAAATTAGCGTAGGATGGAGTTGAGAAAAGCTCTTTTTGATGCAATGAAGAAAAAAAAACCAACAAATATTTTATGATTGTTGACAAAAATTCTTACAGCCAACCACAACTAATCAACACTTCTACTCAGACTACCACCACTACTAATTACTACTAGAAATAACAGCACAAGTTAGCAGTACTAACCTGCCACCAAACATCTCTGCCCTCCTTCCATGGTGTAGCATCCCTTTTCATAGCAGAGTGATTTTCATAAGTTAAACACACCGCTGCACAAAAAAGTCAATCTCTTCATAAAAGGACGAAATAGCTTTCCAAGGGTAAGAATGACAACTCTAACAACAAAACTTAAATTCTTTGACAAAAAAAAAAAAGGGAAAAAAAAGAAATAAAGAGCAAAACTTAAAAGAAAATGGACAAGCTCAACAAAATTAAATAATTCTAAAGCCCCAGTGAACAAATATAGAACAGTTAGGCAAGTTAGCCATGGCATATGATGAAACTTAATGCCAAGGTACTAGTTTAAGATCACATGTGCATAAAAAGTATGTAGCAGTCACTAAGAAAACCAATTAATATGTCAATGAAATGGATCTTGTGGAGTCTACATGTTTAAGCATTCCACTGGATCAACAGGAGTCATATTTGAAGAAAATGCAGTCTCAACCAAACTTAAACATAGATAGCAACTTACATTCTCAGATATACTTAAAACACGGTCTCAATTTACATCCTCAGATAGAAATACAGAAGCATAAAAATGGAAGTGCGGATTGTGCAATAAGATATACAAAGCAATGCCCTTAAATCACATACCAGGAGATACCCCACTTTTGGCTGAATCCAGAAGTGAAGCATCTACAATTTCTTTGAGATTGATGAGTTTAGGCCCTCTTTGAACAGCATTGCAGGTAATTATGGCCTTAGGTTTGCAGTCAACAATTCTTTGAGCAAGAGATTCTGAAGAAAACCCAGCAAAGACAACCTAAAAGAAGAGATACTCACCATGAATGACAAACAAATAGACAGAGCACTCAAGAAGAAGGATACAAGGTGGTACATTACCGAATGAACTGCACCAATGCGAGCACAAGCCAGCATTGCTATTGGCAATTCCATCAGCATGGGTAAGTAAATGACAACAGCATCTCCCTTTCTAACACCAATATCTTTCAAATAATTGGCAAGCTGTTAATAAGTCAAGATTCAAGATGGGGTCAATTTGAAGACTTTCTTATAAAGAGAATAAGGGCTTCTCTCTTCTTGTCTTTAGTAGTAAAAAATGCAGAGAAATTAAAGAAGCAAATGCCAATGTAAAAGAACCTGGCAAACTTTTTCCAGGAGATGTCTGTATGTCAAGCTGGCATCCCGTCCCAAATCATTGCCTTCCCAGTAAATAGCGATTCGGTCACCATTCCCTGCCTCGATAATTCTATCGACAGCGTTGTAACAAATGTTGGTGAGACCGCCTTTGAACCACTGCTCAAGAGTGAACAACATCAACAAGCAACTACAACGACTACTTTTTAAGGCCTTGGAGCGAAACAAGTAAAGAAGCAAAGAAAAAGAAAAAAGGAAAAAAAAAAATCAAATTTGACCTCTATCTGGACAGTCCCCTTCCTGACATCGAGATTTTCTAAGAAGACAGGCTCTCCCCATTTCTTCTCCCAGTAAAATTGGGAGGCAATATCGGACCAAAATCCCGCTGGATCCTCAATTGACCTTCTATACAACTCAAGGTACTGGATCAAATTCAGGCGGTAAAAGTCAAATCAACAAACAAGTAGTTTTCTAACAATTGACAATATGACAATCACAGAATGCCCAGAAAAGGGAAAAGCGAGATGACCTTGGCCGGGGAGGAAACATGAGCCTGAGAAGAGAAGTGTGGGTCCGGGAAAACGAGGTCGCAATGGTCGGAAGCGGAAGAAATAGCAGCTATGGATTGGACGTGGCGCAGTTGATCAGTGGACGGATCTGAAGCCATGAGACGGGGAGCTTTTCTGTTCCGATCAGGAGAATACGTAATAGGAGTTGAATAAAATAATGACTGTGGCGTCGTCGAGGGTGGGGCAAGGGAAGAAGAGTAATAGGGAAGGATTGGCTTATAAAAGCAAAACACGGGGAGGGCCACTGCCATTTGAAGGAGAAGAGCGCAAAGCCCGAGTCCGGATTTCAACCGCAACGGCACCTCCTCTTCCCCTTCTGACTTCTCAACGTACGCGATCCTTTTTTTTTTTTTTTTTAAACCTAATTATGTATAATTTTTTTTTTATATTTGTTGGCGGGGGCCTGGGGGGTGGTTCCTGTTTGCCAAATCGATCTTTCTTCGCCATGTGAATGCACCGAAAACAAAACGTTATAGGCATTTTTCTTCCAAAAAAAAAAAAGAATAAAATAACATGAATTCTTAAAAAAGAAAAAAAAAATCCAGGGGCGGGGTCCAGCTTCCAGGGATGATGACGCAATACGTACGCTGCTAATCCTCAATTTTTTTAACTTCGTTACCCCTTAATTATAATTGAATAATTGAACGGACGGCCGAATCGGGAGCCGATTTGTCCAAATAAAATGGGACACTTATTTTAATTGGCTTCGCACCCTCATCAATTGCTCACCTTCTTTGTTTGGGTTTTTAAAAGTTTTGGTTCGGAATGCTAATAATAGCTCAAATTTTTTTAAAAAAGAAAAATTATTTAGATATTGAACCAAAGCTGCATTCGAAATGTTTGAAAGTGGGAGGCAGATGATGATAGCAGCTTCTTGTTTCTTGCGTAAACCTCGTCAAATCCATTGGAAACTTTTGACCAATTCATGAATAGAAATATCCTTCTCCATTTTCAATAACTTGAGCTGCCCGTTAGTAAATCAAATCGATACTATCTGAGAGGAGCAGAATGAATTGATTGGACACGAAGCTTTAGATAAGTTAAATTAGCGCCGTGTCTGGGTGGTTGGAAATTGAGGAAGTGAAACGATTAGACATCTCACCTCGTTAGTTCACCAAATTGTTTCCACACTCTTGCATCTTTTTTACAAGGAAATCATACGTTAACTTGGCAATTCATCAAATGGTTGCTGTGGTGGTGAATTTAGTGAAATAGTCAACAAATCCATATCCGCCGAGTCATGACTTTAGCTATCTGTTTTTCTCTGCGCTATCCATAGTGGAAGCGGAGGGCAGTTTTAGAAGCAACAAGAAATTGCCCAGAGGTTTCCAAAAACAAATATAACACGCTCTCACAACAAAAACAAAAGCTTCTACCAACCAACTTCCGCTTCCACGTACCATCATCAACCTCCTAGCTCAACAATAAGCAAAGCAACCACTGCCACATGTGATTTACTTGCTTCGAGTGTCATGCACACAGGCTGCTGAAACCAATCTCTTGAACTTTAAGAGCATCTTTAATAAAACTATGAATTTAAACAAAAATAAAATAAATAAATATTAGGCCAAAAAATAGTTTTTCAATGCAACAATCATTTTTTACTATAAAGATTATGTAGCAAAAAAAGTTAATGTTATAGATATGATCCTCTATTTTTAAAGAGTAAAATAAATAGTCAATTAGGACGTGACATCGAAAATTTTCTATGCTACAGCTACACACACACGCGTATGGTAGAATTACAATCTTGCCTTAAACCAAGAATAAAAAGTGTAATTTTAATAAAACCAAAATAGGAAATGTGTTAGTAATTAGCAAGTTTCTAACTTTTGTGTTTCCAATGGTATTAGATTCCTAAATTTAGAAGTTAAGTTGTATTATAAGTTTGATAGATGTTTATTATAAATAAAGGTTATGTAAATCAAATTAAAGTAGGTGAGAATGAGTGAATAACAAGTTATATACTGAAAGATTATAAAAAATAAATCGTATAACAAAAAGTAAAATAGTGTTTGGTAACTCTTATTAAAACATCTTAT
>JAJIYU010008545.1:0-17863 GCA_030144865.1 Tinospora cordifolia | reverse complement strand
GGACCTATTGCATCTGATTCAGGATGAACAAAAGGTAAGACGAATGGCTCACAAGCCTAATGGGGGAAAATGAATGGGATAAGCATACTGACAATGGGTTAGATGTTAGGAATAGCCTAAGACTTAGGAAGAGAACATCGTATGGGTAATTATGGATCATCTTATTAAAGGGGCTTAGTCTTGCCAACCAGATCCATAGATCAAGTTAGTAAGTTTGAGAGGGTCACCTGGACACTAGAGGATACATTGAGGTCTTATGCCTTAGATCTAATGAAAAATTGGACAAAGTATGAACTAGACGTTCAAGATGATGCTACTTACAAGGAAGAAGTAGTGAGAACTCTCGACCAGAAGGCATAGAGTCTCACAATGAAGGATATTCTGCTGGTGAAAGCATTGTGGAAGCATCACGGGGTGGAAGAAGCTATCTAAGGACTCAAAAGTGACCTGAAGACCAAGTATCATCTACACCTATTTACTAGAAATCCTTAGTTATCTACAAATTTCGAGGACAAAATCTTTCTAAGGAGGGTAGGTGGTAATACCCCAGAAACTCTATATTTAATTAAATAAAATTGAATATCAATTCAGTGAAGTTACGTGCAAAATGAAACCACGTTCATTTTGGGGCTAAATTTGGCAGGTTTACAAAAGTTTCATTTGGTGACCCTCAGGGACCAAAAAATTAGAACAATTAGTCAAGATTAGGGTTTTCATTTGTCAAACGCCCTAATTGACATTTAGTGTACCTTGTGGGATGATAATAACCTAAAATGAAATGGGATGAAATAAACTATCAAAATAAACAACATAGCCAAAAATCAGGACAATTGGCCAAGATTTGGATTTTAGGGTAGTATGGGTAGAGACCTAGGTAAGAGTAAGAGTGAAGTGATGTTAGAGTACCTAAATTACTAATTACAGGTGTGACTTGAATACTGAAGGGTGTTCCCAATAGTTGATCTCTTCTTGAGGAGGATACCCCTGAAGGTTAATGGCCCTTCTTGGAAAAAGTACCCCTGATGGTTGATCTTTGTAGTGGTCCTCATATGGTTGGTACCTCCTTTGGAAAGAGTGCCCCAATCGGTTGGCCCTATAGAGGTGTTCTTGAGGGTTGGTGCCATTCTTAGAAGGTGCACTTTCCCTAATGGTTTGATCCCAACTTCAAGAAGATGTCCTTAAAGGTTGATCCCTACTCATGAACAAGTCTAATTTGGGAACTATGGTGTCACAAGAAACAATTGAATAAAATTAGATAGAAATTAACATTAGGTGGTTAGAAGTTTTGGGAAAGACTAGGGTGATGCCAACGCACTTGAGTTACAGTCGCAGGTGTGACTCGAAGCGATGACGTCACATAGAAGTTTTATAAATTCAAACTTGGCAATCCTACTAAAGGATATCGAGCCAAGTGAAGTACTGAGACCCTAGGTTTAGATAAAGACCGAGTGTTGTCTCGAGAGTATAGTGGATCATGGATAAATTAAAAGCTTTAGGACATAGGTTAGAGACTGATAACGTGTTTAAACGCACGCTTGTTTGGTCAAGACCAAAGTTTGGGAGGAACCTGTACCTCTGGTCTCTATGTAGGATGGGGTGCATAAGGATTTGGGGGTACGAAGGAATCCTGGATTTGGAGAATGACGAACCATGTTTGGTAAGTGATCGATTTCTTTGGCTGAACTTGTACGCACTATATTGTACTGGGATGGGGTGGTACAATATGGTGGGGCTTGCGTCAGCCTTAGAACATGCCTGTGGTTGCACTGTCACACTATTTTTAGCTAAGGGCCCAGTTAAAATTGGTGGGATGGTTGCAGTCACGGATATCGAGACATTTGCGCCATTGTTTGGGTGTAATGTAATTCTGGGCGGAAGTCTGTGTGGAAGGGCAAGTGTGGGATGGGGCACACGGACCTGGAAGCATAGATGGTAGCTTTGAGATTGCATTATGCTAGCGTGCATTGATTGCTTGTTGTTGGGTGATTTTTTGATATATATATATATATAGTTTGATTATTTAAGTATTATAACCCAAACTCTTGTACCCAGTAACAGATGAAATGTTGCCGTCTTAGAAGCATAAACTCCTAGACAACTGAGACAAATCGAGAACTTAGACACTATACACTTAGAGTCACCCTAGTACGAGAAACATGAAAGAGTGGAGGTGGAAAGGAAGAAATTGAAGAATGATTTTTAGCTTACAATTCAGGAAGAATGGAAGGAATTTAAGCTTGCTGAGAATTTAAATTGAATATGTTGGTTACTGGACGATAAGTGTAGTGGTTGAACTTTTGGTTTTTCATTGGAGGGTTGAAGTAAATCAACTTAGAATTTGATTAGTGTTGATTAAGATCTTAGGAAATGTGAAGAACCAAAGGAATTGTCATCAGTCAACTATTTGATATATTCGAAGGAAACCCTCAAGCTAGGAGAACCCTTCCTTCTGTTCGAGTTGAGAAGATGTTTGAATAGATACAAGCCAAACTTCTTGGAACATCCCAGTTCATCCTGTGTCTTATGCCAGGGAAGGAAACATCTCCTATATATGGTCTGTGGATGAAGAAAAGTCCAACTGATTTTGGGTATTGTAACTCAATGCATGGTTCCAACAAGGGTTAATGATCAAGACTTAACAGATGTTCTCTTGAAGATCAATGCCGAACTTGGTGGCTTAAATTCTATGTTGTCTGTCCAATAATCTCCTTCTAATCCCCTGATCTCCAAGATTCCAACCATCATTCTTGGAATGGATGTTTCACACGATTTTTTTGGGCCAGTATGATCTGCCCTCTATTACTACAGAAGTTAATTCTAGATAATGGCCATTGATCTCTCGGCATAGGGCATCTGTAAGAACACAATCACCCAAGGCTGAAACGATAGAATAGGATAATTAGATAAGTACCTATTTGAGCCATCTGTGCTAGAATCTTATTTCAAAAAGATACAGTGGTTCATCATGAAAATTGCCAGACTACATGGTGAATGGAAATGAAAATGTTGGAATAGCTCATGCCCATCTCAGGTAAGGGCAAATAACAAATTATTGGTAAGCTTCCACAAATTTCTATAAAAATGTCATAGATGTCACACATGATACCTGGGGTAGAATATCACAGTCCCATTATTAAATCACACCAAAGGTTATGAACTCATAATTTTTCTTAATATACATTCGGAAGGAAAGCTACGTTCACAATTTTCCACTGGAAATAGGACATACATTGTTCCAAAACAATCAAAGGACAATTGAAGATGTGATGTCTGAAATTAGAAGGTGGTGGCCATTATAGATTCGTTTGGTTATGTGGAAGACTTGAGAAAATTTAATTAGCTCTCTAGAAATGCTTACAGATAAACAATAAATTGACATCCATTATCATTGCAAGATAATTAATCTAATGAATAGAACTTGGTTGAAGAAGGAAGTGTCCTATGAGTAGAATCAGAGTAGCGTAGCAGAAGCGTGATGAATCTTGAGAAACGCAGATTGATTGACAACAGGAGTTAACCTGACGCAAATTTTGACGACGAAATTTTATTTAAGGGGGGTAGATTGTAACACCCCAGAACTTTGTAATCATGTCATTTCGCGAGCAAGCATAATATAAACTAAAATTAATTAATTAATTAAAATGCGTGATGAAGTGTAGCATTGAAACGTATTATTGATTGGTGGAAGTGATGATTTAAAAGTTAGAATAAATTGATGATCAAAAAATATTTATGCACATTATAGAAAAAAAAATTAAAATGAGTAAGGAATGACATTATTAAAATGTAGACTTATAATAAGGTATATATACATTAATATGATTAGTAAATATTTATATATATATCAAATAGGTAAAAATATACATATTAATAAAGATTAAAATAGATAGGTATATATATATATTTATACTTGTAAAATTATAATAAGGTTTTATATATATGTATATATATATCGATTTTTTTTAAAAAAATTGAAATTCAGAAATTTGGTTTTGGCGGTGAAGCAAAGTCTAAAACATTGAAGAATTTGGTTGGGCGGATTAAAAGGGGAAATGAAGAAGCAGAACCGAGGACGGAAGTTGGTGGTTGTGATTCGGATGAGGGTGTGCTGAAATGAAGGAGCTGTTGTGTCGTTGCACGAGCAGAGGAAGGAGAAGAAGGCAGAAGCTACTGCTGCTGATACTACTACCGCTGTTGTCGCTGCTGCTGCCGTGGGATGGTGGAAAGATGAAGACGAAGAAGATATGAACCAGTGAAGCTGCTGCTGTCTGTTACAGCTATTGCCGGACGGAAAAGAAGAAGAAGAGATTGCTGAGTTTGAACGAAGAAGAAGACTGGTCACTGGGGTTGTTTGGTGCGTCGAACAGAGAAGGGAAGTGGAAGCAGAACACGGCTGCTCTGTTGATGCTGCTACGGCTGGTTTGTGAAGAATGAAGATGAAGATGGATGGTGGTTCGGTGTGGCGAACAGAGGAAGAACAGAGGCTAGAAAATTGGTACGAAGCTAAGAGATGGGAGTGGCAACAGATTTTGTTTCATTTTCTAGTTTTGGGTTGCCTGGCCGTGCATCACAAAATAGAGGAAGGTGAAGAACAACAAGAATGAAGAGGAACGCAGCAGCTATGGGGGCGATCTGAGCGAACAAAAACAGCACCATGTGGTGCGTGATGGTCGAGAAAGGGAGACGAAGAGCAGTAGTGCTCTGTTGTGTCAAGAAGAGAATAACGAACAGAGGCAAATGAGGGTTGTTTCGGTGTGTACATGAACAAAGGAAGGAAAGGAAACACGGAAGACGAATGGGTTTCTGCGGGACGAAGAACAGGGGTGTTACGGTTAGCTATGAGTGAGCGTCTCAGATTTTGATTGTGTTTTGATTGTGCATTTCAGATTTTGGGTGAGCTGGGAACTAAGAAGATGGGAAGCTGCATGGTGTTTGTTTTTAGACGAACAGCTGCTGCAGCTGATCCGTGGTGTGCAACTGGTCCATGAAGAGAGGAATGAAACGAAGAAGAGGTTCTGGTGTGTTGATTTGGGTGATGGAGTTGGTGCTAGCCAAATGAAGGAATGAACAACGATGGGTTGGTTAATTTTGATTTTGATTTCCATGGTGGCTAGCCGTGATGTTGCTGAATTTCTGGTTGGATGATGAGGGATGACGAACAGCTATAGTTGCTGGATTTGAGATGAGTGAAAAAAGGGGCATCGTGATTTGAGGGTTATTAATGTTATTGGACAGTAAGTTAAACATCGAATTGAGGTGGCTGAACATGAATTGTTTGGCTTGATGGCGAATTTAGTTGCAGAATGTAATCGCGTTTGGGCGAGAGTTCGTCGTTGTTGTAGTTTGTGCGAAGAGGACGACGCGAAGTAAATTTCAGATTTTTAAGTCTAGATAATGCGGAAAAAAAAAATATAGAAATTAGGAGCAAATAGAAATTTAATAAATCATTTGTGAAAACATGTTTAGAAATTTTATTTAATAATTCAAATTTAATAAATCCAATATTAGATTAATTACTAATTATTGAACATGAGGGTAAGTTGATTTAATAAGGTTAAATTAATTAATCTTTTAAATTAGGATTAGGAAAATAATAATAATAATAATAAACTTTAGGAGATGAACATCTTTTATAAGAAAATAATAAAATCTAAGGCCCTGAAACTAAGCTTATAAAATTTAGAAGTCTTATTTTATTCGTAATTATATTAATTATGATATTAATAAATTATTTAACCCTCGAAGATGAAGTTATTAGAAGTCAAAGGCTACAAAAAGGCTTGTAAGTAAATTATTAAAAATTATAATTTCAAACTAAGGAAATTAGAGGACTTAGAAGTATTTTAATTAGAATATATAAAGTTCTAGAATTTTAGAATAACTTTAAATTAGTTGAAAATTAATATTTGGACTTTAGAATTATCTGAGAAATCATTTAAACTTAAGAATAATTTTACTAAGTGTTGAATTTCAGATTCTCGCATTTTAGAGTGTCGAATATCTCGACGGAAAGCAAGAGAGCTCGGAAGATCTTCGAAATCAGGTGGGCGTGACTTCTTTGCTCATATGTATTATATAGATTTAAAATTCAAAGCATTTGGTTGAATAGTTCTAGGTTATTAGAACATTATTAGGAAAGTGATTGAAATTGTTTGGCTCATGTGAATGATGTGTGATGTATGATGAATTATTTAATCCATGCGTAATTAGTTCATAACTTGATCTTGCATCTAGATTTACTCAAATATGGCATGCATGACTAGGAATATATGCATCTAGATCTTATTTCGTACTCATGCATTATATCTGCAAGCATAGTTTGAATTATATTCCCTAGTGAAATGTATGACGCTTGTTGTGATTGAGATTGTTTGTAAAATAAAGATAAAACGATCTTTTATTAAGAATCCACGTATCGGTGCGATTGTTGAGCCTGAAGTGGATCGAGGTGACATCTCTTATATGTCACTGCCTGAGATTGTCGAGCTACAAGGTGGATTGTAGGTATTCTCGCTCGGAGTTGTATGCGACAGTTCGAAGTCTTTGGGAGATGGTACGATGCCTAGGTAAGTACACTTCCTTGGATTGTGAATCTGACAGGTAATCGGCCTTAGGCGTTATCTGAGATTTGTGTTGATTCAGATCATAGGGAATACTGAGAGGCATCTCAACCCTCTTCTGGTATTAGATCACAACTAAAACAAACGAATGTTTGAAACTCCTAATGTTTGAAAATGTTTGTAATGTTTTGGATTGGGTCTGTATAATGCATGTGATGTATAGGATCGATCCACTAGGCTTTCGAGCTCACTCCCACTTTATTTTTCAGGTACACATGGACTTAGAGTATCGTAACCTACGTCAGGAGACTCACAGTTTAATTGGATGCCTCATTGGGGAGGTTGTCCGGGATAGGAGACTCGGAGGTCATGTTTTATGTATTTCTACTAGATTGTTGTAATGTATTTACATTGGGTTTTAACTTTAGTTGTTTTATCTTTAAATGGCTTTCTTTGTTTAACAATTTTGGTTTGAATGAATAGTTTTAAAATATTTTCCGCTGCATTATTTATGACTTGTATTAAGGAACCTGGTGAATGTCTCGAGAAATTATTTTAACTCTTTTGTTTTGTATGAGAAATTATCCAGACATTGACTTGAGAACAAACATTTTATGAACTTGATTTGAAGAAAAAGATTTTGACAAAAGAAAAATTTTAGTAGCATCTCAATTTTCAATGGACGACGATCCACACGTGAGGTAACACGTGAACGGAGGTCCGGTCAAAAATTGGGGTATTACATTTTCCATTCATGTCAATCAACTGGATGCCTCATTTTCCCATCTGTATTTTTGTTATTTTGATGCCATATCAATTGTTTAGCTATTTCAACCACTTCATACATTCTTTGAAGTCTTGAAATTATTGAAAAATAACGCAACACTTTCTTAGGGACTTTTGTTTTTTTTTTAGTGTGCTTAGAATTCCATCTAGACGAACCACATTTGGAGCATAGGTCTACATCATGTAGCTCATCTCTAAATAAACAACAATCCTTAATACAAGCATGTATCTTCTCATACCCAGGATCGAATGCCTTTAGAAGTCTTTTTGTTGCATATAAAGAACTAGGAAGAATATCATCAGATGGAAGCAAATCAACAACAATCTTAAGCAATTCATTAAACCCAGTGTTTGATAAATCATATGAAGCTTTTAACTTAAATAAAACTATTGTTGCTGAAATTTTAGTATGTTCCAAGAAACCAGGATATAAAGGTGTCTCTGCCTCTTCAACTAAATATGTGAGGTCTTCCTCTTCAACTTCATGTTCATTCTGTCTATCATGATCTTTTTGAATATATGCATGGTCCTTGTGCATTTTGTATGTATCATTCATGGGTATATCTTCGGAGACGGAACCACATGTTTCAAGCCTTTCTCCATGAAAAAACCAATTAGTATATGTAGGATCCATGCCTTTTATGACTAAATGCTCATATACTAAATCATAATGGTTGCGATCTAAGTTCTTACATTTTGTACTATGACATGATATTATGTCTATATTTCCTAAATTTGCATGTGCAAAATTGATAAAATTTCGAGCACCATCTCTATACTCTTGAGACAACATAAAAAAAATGTCAATTACTTAAAATATTGAATAATGCAAGCAAGCAATAAATAATGCTATCTAATTTTAAATGTGAGAGTTACCTTGAAATATTTACCCATTTTTTATCCATGTGTAGCTAAATATATCAATTCCTAAATAGAAGAACAAAAATAAATCAAGAGCAAAATGGATAAGTCAGCCTTAGCAGAATCAATAGCAAAAATGAATAATAATAACAGAAGAACAATAAGAGTTACCAAACCCACAAGCAAAGATTTCGTATTTAGCACAAGCAAATATTTCGTTCCCAAACTCCCAAAGAAGAACAATAATAGTTACAAGCAGATGATTGTATTGATTTTGCAGCTATTCCGCAGCAACCCTACAAATAACGAATGAAGATTAACAGAAGAAAGACAAACAAAGAAGATCGATGAACTAAAATGCACAAAGAAGAAGAGCAACCGTTACAAGTAGAGATTTCGTTCCTACATGTAGAAGCAAATATTTCGGTCCTAAATACCCAAAGAAGAACAACAACAACAAATAAAGATTAACAGAAGAAAGACAAACAAAGAAGATCGATGAACTGAAATGCACAAAGAAAAAGACCAATCCTTACAAGCAAAGATTTCGTTCTCAAATGCAGAAGCAAATATTTCGTTCCCAAATACCCAAAGAAGAACAACAACAATAACAAATATGATTAATAAAAGAAAGATGAGTAGGAAAAATTGAAGAACTTAAATGCACAAAGAAGACGATCGAACAACAATTACTGTAAAGAAGATGAGTATTCCCACGTGAAATTTTCTTTTTAGCGCGAGAACTAGTTTTTTTCTTTTTATATTTTTTTTCTAAGATAATATGAGTACAATATATGAATAATGCAAGTATAACGATTGTTTGGTTGTTGATAGAAAAATGCAGAGTTAACGTATGAATAATGAAGGGGTAACATGTGAATAAAATGAGGTATAATGTGTGCATAACATATGAATAATTATGGAATAATGCCAGTAATAGTAGAGGTATAACATACCAACTGATGGATAATGCTTTAATAATGATATAATGCAAGAATAATAACTGAATAATATGGGTATAAAATAATAGAATAATGTTAGTAATGGTAGAGGTATAACATACCAACCAATGATTAATACGTCAATAATGGTATCATGCAAAAATAATAACTGAATAATACGGGTATCAAATTGTTCGGTTGCTTTTGGTAAAAAATGTGAAGATAACATGTGAATAATTTAGAGATAACATGTGAATAAAATTCGGTATAACATATGTATAACATACGAATAATCATGAAATAATGCGAGTAATTGTATAATGTAAGAATAATATTTGAATAATGCGAGTATAAAAATTGTTTGAATGTTGATATAATGTAATCACCCTAAGCCTTCTAATGCGTCCACGTCAATATGAATTTTTGAAAATTCTAAATAAATATAAAAATGATTGAAAACTTGTTTTTAATGATCATCATATGTTATTTAATCAAGATAAAATAAAGTAGAACATTCGGATAGTTAAAAACGTGCAAAAATTTTGAAATCTAGAACAACCATGCACAGACCGCGGTCCACATGGGTCCGACCGCGGTCCTTGGGGAGAAAAATTGGGAAAAAGGGGGAAAACCACACTGTCAACCGTAGTCATCAGTGGAAAAATCATGAAACAAAACTAGGTCACATGGGTGACTGCAGTCCGTAAGGTGTCGACCGCAGTTCATAAAGGGATGACCGTAGTCCATAAAGTGAAGACCGCGGTCCATGAAGAAAAATCTGTCCGATGACCGCGGTCTGTCTGTGTAACAACCCCAAATTTCGTAGTTTATGTACAAAGGAAAAAAATTTTAAAAAATAAAATATACATTTTGAAAATTATATGATTTATGCCAAAGAACAAAGAAATAAAATAAAATAAAATAAATAATAATATAGAGATGTAAGAAAATTAAATAAATGAATAGGTAAGTTTTTTTACAAAAATAAACTTAGGAAAAAAATAATAAAAGTAAAATAAAATAAAATAATAATGAGAATCAAATTTAAGTGGTTTGGCGGAGTTGAGCGAGGGGGGAAGGAAAATATCAAAAACTAGAGAAGTCTCGGTGCTTCGAATGCAGTCCGTGAATCGACGACTCGGGAACTTTCAGGCGAATTCAGGGTCGGTGATTCGGAGAGGTCGAGAATAGCTCGTCATCTATAAATAGGGGCGTTGGCAATGTGATGAACGCTGGAAACCGAGATTGCCTGATCATGAGTTATCTGTGGAAGATGCATACGACATGAGAAGAAGAGGAGCAGCTGTGGTATTGAAGAGGAAAGGAGAAACAACTGAAACAAATTAAGGGGAAGAAGAAGAAGACAACTGGAGAAGGAGAGATGGTAGACAACACAATCGTCAACTGAAAACCGTGAGTAGAGGGCAAAATTCTGAGCTAAAAACGGTTGGTTGGAGTTAGATTTTGGGAGAGAAACACGACCGGCGAGCTTTGGTATGTGAAGAATGAAGCTCTGTTTCTGCAACCAAAAATAGAGCTGATTCGGTGGGATCAAGACGCTTTGCTGCTGCAGCTGAAAATATGGGAGACCGACTATTTGCATTGGACAAGTGAGACCTTGTTGCTGCAACTGAAAATAGGGGAGAAGACAGAGGCCGGAGCAGCTGAATGGGTGCAGCGAACGGTGGATTTTCGGAAGGGAGAAATTGAACGGCAACAACGGCTTGTGGAGAAGAAGACAGAGAAGGTAAGTGTTAGCTTAAAATTCTCAACTTCTTATTTAAATTCCACCACATGCAATCTGTAAATGAATCAAATAAAAAACAGAGCAGGTTCTATTATAATGGACCGGAAGTCATGGGAGGTTGATCAGATTCTGGTCTCAGTGAGTGATGGTTGATAAAGTGATGAACCAATTTAGCATAGTGTGTTAGGAAACGAAGATTATGCTTGCTACTGATCAAATGGATGTTTGACAGGTAGAAGGGAGTGTTGAAAGAGGAGAAGAACGGTAACGAGCTGCTGGAAACTTGGCTGGACGGTGAAGAGTAGAACGTAGTACGTGGTAGCAGCCTCTTCACAAATTAGTGTTTGAGCTAATAACCAGGTTAGTGATATAATGTATTTTAATGATTCAATTTGAGTATGATTAGCTGATAAATTAGGACATAAGGAAGTATGAGTATAAACTAATACTATCACCAGATAACCTAGGAAATTTATGTATTTAAATAAACATAAATTAGAACTAAGAATTAGAAAATACTAAGATCAATTAATAAAGGTATTTTCAATAATCTAAAGTTAAGTAAGAAAATTACAAAGATTTTTAATTGATGTAATTTCAGTATCTTTAGACAAAGATGAGATTATTGTAGGATTCATCATCATCATAACTTGAATTAGAATCAACGATAATACAAATAAATCAATATGGATTGGTTAGAATAATAAAGTTTTTATGACATAATACTAAGGTTTGGAAAATAAAAGAATTAACTAATGTATCTTCATGTATTTAAATATTTAAATTAAGTAGTTAAAGAAATTAGAAATCATTTATCCAAGTACTCAATTATTTAAGTAGATAAGTATTTAAATTAGGAAAACAAATGAGTGATAACTATTTGAGTTAGCACTATAAATGATCTTGGTAAAAAAATTCTAGGAATAGCGTGAGATTAAGATTCTCAACTCCGAATAAGACTAAAGACTTGACAAATAGAAATCTTATTTTGTTCGTAATTATTTCACGAATAATTTGACTGTAATAAAAAGATGGAGAAATTAAAGAATATTTAATTTAGTAATGATAGAAAAAGATCCCCAAAAATGTGTCTAATTCCTCGTGAAAAATTAGTAGTAAGGAAATCAATAAGAAATATTGATCGAGAAATCATTATACTACAATTATTTTGCAAATAAAATTTCTAGGACCATCACTAGCGACGAGGGGGTAAGAAATCATCCAAGAGTTCAGGTGGGTATGATTTCCTTACTCACATGTATTATGCGGATTTAAAATTCAAGACATTTGTTTGGATAGATTCTAGGTTGTTAGTATTTTTGGGGAAATTTGAATTGAATTGTTGGTATTGTTTAATGACGTGTGATGATTAGTTTCTTGATCACGGCATGCATGTATATGAAATTATGCTTTTAGATTTCATCGTTTGATCATTTACCTTACCATGTTAATGTCTGATATTATTCGATTTGTTTGTTATGATACGAGTGATGTTTTCGTGAAATTGAATCGACCTTTACAAAACTAAAATAAGATGAAGGTTTATTAAGAATCCACGTACCGGTGCGATTGTCGAGCTGAAAGGCGGATTGTAGGTATTCCCACCCGGAGCTGCCTGTAACAGCTTGAAGTCTTTGGGAAACAATACGATGTCGCGATAAGTATTCTCTCTCGGACTGTGATACTGAGATATGACTGATTTTAGATGGTATCAGTACCTGAGGCCTCTAGGATTACGATTAGATTGGATCACAGGGAATACCGAGAGGCATCTCAACCCTCTTCCGGTCTTAGTCTCCGACTAAAACAAATGAATGTTTGAATGCCTAATGTTTGAAAGTGTTTGTAATGTTTTGGATTGGGTCTGTATAATGTATGTGATGTGTAGGATTGATCCACTGGGCTTTCGAGCTCACTCCCACTTTATTTTTTAGGTACACCTGGACGTAGAATATGTTAACTATGTCAGAAGACCCGCACTTTGATTTGGACACCTCATGGGGAGGTCGTCCGGGATAGGTGACTGGGAGGTCATGTTTTATTTATTTTACTAGATTGTTTCAATATATTTATGTTGGTTTTAACTTTAGTTTGTTTTATCTTTAAATGACGTTTCTTAGTTAATGATTTTGGTTTTATGGAAATTTTTAAAGTCTCTCCATTGCATTATCTATGATTATATTGCAAAATTCCAGTGAATGTTTTGAGAAATTCTCTTGATGTTTTTGCATTGATAAATATTTATCCAGATATGAACTTGAGAACCAATTATTATGAGTTTAATTTTGAATGGAAAAGATTATGTTAGAATGAAAATTTTAAGTAGCATCTCAATTTTTATCGGGCGACGATTCACACGTAAATTAGCATGTGAACGGAGGGCCGATTGAAAATTGGAGTGTTACAAATATGGTATCAGAGCTCAGTATTGTGATACACTGGGCTAGATTTGAGTTCACTGGATATAATTTTTACTGAAATGGAGATTTCACTAAATCTGATTTTCATTGAAAATGAATTTTATCAGATTCAAATTCTCCGAAAAATGTATTTTCTTGAATATGATTTTGAAAAAGGGTAGGACTAGTAGAGATCTAGGTAAGGATGAAGTGATGCTAGAGTACCTGAGTCACCAATCATAGATGTGACCTGAATACTGAAGGGTGTTCCAGATAGTTGACCTCTTCTTGAGGAAGGGTAGCCCTAATGGTTAGTGGTCTTTCTTGGAAAAGTACCCCTGATAGTATATCTTTATAGCGACCCTCATATGGTTGGTGCCTTCTTTGGAAAGAGCGCCCTGATGGGTGGCCTTATACAATTATTCTTGAGGGTTGATGCCATTCTTAGAAGGTGCGCTGTCCCTGATGGGTTGATCCCAACTTCAAGAAGATATCCTTGAAGGTTGATCCCTACTCGATGACAAGTCTGATTCGGGAACTATGGCATCACAAGAAATGCAATGGAGTTGAACGCCATGACCATAAGTTTAGGTAGAGACCGAGTGTTGTTTCAAAGGCACAGTGGATCATGAGTAAATTAAAAGACTTTAGGGCATAGGTTAGAGACTGATAATGTGTTGAACGCACACTTGTTTGGCCAGGACCCGAGTTTGGGAGGAGCCTGTATCTTTGGTCTCTATGTAGGATGGGGTACATAGGGATTAGGGGATACGGAGGAATCTTGGATTCGGAGAATGACAGACCATATTTGGTGAGTGGTCGATTTCTTTGGTTGAGCTTGTACGCACCATATTTTACTTGGATGGGGCGGTACAATATGGTGGGGCTTGCGTCAACCTTAGAACATGTCTGTGGTGGCACTGTCACGCTATTTTTAGCCAAGGGCCCAGTTAAAAATGGTGGGATAGTTGCAGTCATGGATATCGAGACACTTGCGCCATTGTTTGGGTGTAATGAAATTTCGAGTAGAAGTCTGTGTAGAAGGGCAAGTGTGGGATGGGGCACACGAACCTGGAAGCACAGATGGAAGCTTCGGGATTTCATTATGCTAGTATACATTGGTTGTTTAATTGTTGAATAATTGCTTGATACATACGTAATTGATTATTTTGAGTGTATAAACCGAACTCTTATACCCAGAAACAGACAAAATGTTGCTGACTTAGAAGCATAAACCCCTAGATAACTGAGACAAATCGAGAACTTAGAGACTATGCACCTAGAGTCACCCTAACACGAGTAACATGAAAAGGCATAGGCATATAGGAATTGGTGGTCAATAAGGTAAGACATGGTACCAGAAGAAAATAGAAAATATATACATGTATACTTATGAAATAAACGATATTCTCCAACTTAAAATGAATAGATCACTAAATATCGAATAAAATTTTTAACTTGTAGTTCATGCTAAGGGAAGGAGCAGATCTAGGAAAATTTGGTCAAAGAAGAGGTAAGAGATGAGCCAATACTGGGTGGTGAGAGTACAACGAGGGTGGCAGTGACTAGAGAGACTTTAATAACCTCGGATATGATAACAGAGATCTCTCAGAAAGTAAGATTATAGATCATTCCAGAACTTGTGGAACGAGTGGTGAAGACTTTGCAGTCAACGACATTACCACAGCTGTCGATGCCTACTTAGACACAGGTGCAGTCACCAGTGCAATCAGAACCTCAGATACAACGACAACCCCAGACTCATCAAGTGGATAGGCTTACAGATACAGTGTCACGAAGTAGATCGATCAGTTATGATAAGGAGCAACGAGGTCTATTGAATAAATTCTTGAAGTTGCAACCTAGTACTTTTGAAGGCATGACTGATTCCGTTGCAGTAGAAAGGTGGCTCACTGAAATGAATCAACACCTAAATGTTATGGGGGTGACTGGACCTAGAAGGGTGACGTTAGCAGCACACCAGTTGGTGGGACCGGCATAGTATTGGTGGGAAACAATCGAGAAGGACCCCGTTGTTGATGAATCAAGTTTAACATGGGAGGAGTTTGAAACCTTAATGTATGATACATTTCTTCTGACCGAGAAGACAAAGCAGTCACAATTAGATTTTATAAAATTGAAGCAGGCAACGATGACAGTATTGGAATACGAATAGAAATTTACTGAGCTATCAAAGTATATCCCAAGATTAGTCAGAGATGAACAATTGAAGACTGGGAAATTTACAGAGGGACTGAAGGCAAAAATAAAGAGAATTATCACTCCGTTTAGGCTGACAAATTTGAATGAGACAGTAATGATAGCGCAAAGAATTGAAAATAGCCTGGAACAGGAATAAGCAGTAAAAGTCAAGCATAAGAGAGCACAGTCAGAGCAAATGGTTGGAGGCCCCAAAAAGAAGCAATGTAGGCAGTGGAGTCAGTAATCTCGAAGCGTCAGCCCTAGTGACTGTCAGGCAATCACTAGGCAGCAGTCTCGACAGACTAAGCCGAGACAGATGAGCAGTGAACAAAAGAAGCACGCCAAGAAACTAGGCCTGTGCTATACTTGTTATTAGATAGGGCATCCAGCTCGAGATTGTCCTAGTAGAGTGTTAGTATTAGATTCTCAGTAGTTATGATAGGAGCATCACTTTCCAGTTGTATAAAAGTTATATTATGATAAACCTTACTCTTAGAGGAGAAGACATGTGTTCAGGACCATAGTGTATGTACTTATCACTCAAATTAAGTATCATACAGTCATGGGTCTCAAACCTATGTAAGTATATATATATTGAATATAGACAACAACATTTTGCAACCATTTAACTGTTAGAATAGAAATGGGATACTACTATGAGGGATTGTGTTAGTCGCCTACCAATAAATTAGAACAAGGGAAAGGAAGGTGCGATCATACCGGCACTAATGCTTCGGATCCCATCAGAACTCCGCAATTAAGCGTGCTTGGGCAAGAGTAGTACTAGGATAGGTAACCTCCTGAGAAGTTTTCGCAAGAACTCAATATCAGAGTAGCGCAGCGGAAGTGTGATATATATGACCATGTAATGGTACTATGTTCCTATGGCCGTATAAGAGATGCCAGATTATCAGCTAACATTTTCTGATAGGATATCTTATACATGCAGGATTACATTTATGGGAGGTAAACCATTAACCATTTACTCGTAAGGTGCAAGGCCTCAACACAAAACCATTCAGTGGTTATGATATTGTAGAAGTATCATGACTTACTAGATATTAGTCTGATAACTTCATTCAAATTTTGAGGACGAAATTTTATTTAAGGGGGGTAGATTGTAACAACCCCGAATTTCGTAGTCTATGTACAAAGGGAAAAAATTTTAAAAAATAAAATATACTTTTTGAAAATTATATGATTTATGCCAAAGAACAAAGAAATAAAATAAAATAAAATAAATAATAATATAGATATGTAAGAAAATTAAATAAATGAAAAGGTAAGCATTTTTACAAAAATGAACTTAGGAAAAAATAATAATAAAAATAAAATAAAATAAAATAATAATGAGAATCAAATTTAAGTAGTTTGGCGGAGTTGAGCGAGGGGGAAAGGAAAATACCGACAACTAGAGAAGTCTCGGTGCTTCGAATGCAGTCGGTGAATGGACGACTTGGGAACTTTAAGGCGAATTCAGGGTCAATGATTTGGAGAGGTCGAGAACAGCTCGTCATCTATATATAGGGGCGCTGGCAGTGTGATGAGTGCTGGAAACCGAGATTGCTTGATCGTGAGTTATCTGTGGAAGTTGCAAACAACGTGAGAAGAAGAGGAGCAGCAGTGGTATTGAAGACAAAAGGAGAAACAACTGAAACAAATTAAAGGAAAGAAGAAGAAGACGACTGGAGTAAGGAGAGATGGTAGACAACACAATGGTAAACTGAAAACTATGAGCAGAGGGCAAAATTCTGAGCTGAAAACAGTTGGTTGGAGTTAGATTTTGGGAGAAAAACACGACCGGCGAGCTTTGGTATGTGAAGAATGAAGCTCTGTTTCTGCAACCAAAAATAGAGTTGATTTGGTGGGATCAAGACGCTCTGCTGCTGCAACTGAAAATAGAGGAAACTGGCTACTTCCATTGGAGAAGTGAGACCCTGTTGCTGCAACTGAAAACAGGGGAGAAGACGGAGGCCGGAGCAGCTGAATGGGTGTAGCGAACGGTGGATTTCTGGAAGGGAGAAATTGAACGGCAGCAACAGCTTGTGGAGAAGAAGACAGAGAAGGTAAGTGTTAGCTGAAAATTCTCAACTTCTTCTTTAAATTCCACCACATGCTATCTGTAAATGAATCAAAGAAAAAACAGAGCAGGTTCTGTTATAATGGACCTGAATTCATGGGAGGTTGATCGGATTGTGGTTTCAGTGAGTGATGGTTGATAAAGTGATGAACCAATTTAGCATAGTGTGTTAGGAAACGAAGATTATGCTTGTTGCTGATCAAATGGATGTTTGACAGTTAGAAGGGAGTGTTGAAAGAGGAGAAGAACGGTAACGAGCTGCTGGAAACTTGGCTGGACGGTGAAGA